>JAULAV010008731.1:0-24360 GCA_030789695.1 Scilla litardierei
CTCTTCTCAGATCTGCTCTTAGTCGGTCCATGCTTTGTGACTGACCGACTAGTTGATGAACTAGTCGGTCAGTGAGTGTTCTTTGACCGACTAATTCTCACAGATTTCTTTCCGTTGGAGATTGACCTAACTTGTTTTTATGGGACCATATAAATACGAACCTAGGTCATTTCTATCTTCAATAGAGCTGCCATTAAGAGATTCATTGAGTTCTAAAGAGATAGCTATTTTCTCCCTCAAATCAAAAGCTCTCTTCCTCACAAGAAACTCATTCTCTCTCATTTCTAGATCTAGAGAGAAGCTTGTTCTTGGTGAGCTCTTCAAGCTATTGCTTGATTCAAGTTTCCAAATCTTCCCTAGGCACCCATTGCTGCTCATTTCCTTGGTGCTAGGGTTTGGTAACTTCATCTTCCTCAAATCCTTCATTCCACCTATTGAGTAAGAAAAACTCAAGGTATATGATTTTGTGGTAAGAGTATTTATTTCATCTAAACTCTTTTATATTGCTTATTGGCTCTCTCGGTTGTGAGAGAAGTTTGTGATCCCGGGTTGTGGGATTCACTTTGCCATTGCATGTATGATTTGATCTTGTGAAGGTTTTTCACAAGATATTCATAGTGGAAATCTTGAGTTAGGGTTTCTAACTCAAGTATCCGACAGGGATCCGGGTGGTTGGGACGTAGGATCACCGGGAACAAGTCGGGGAGACTTGGGTGGATCCGAACCCATTAACATCGTTTGTTAGCATTGTTAATTTCATTGTTGTCATTCAATTTAAGCTTCCGCAAATTGATTTGGTAGTTGTGTGCAATTTAATTTGGAATTATACGCCTTATTATTTTAAAGTACTATTCACCCCCCTCTAGTACTTGTGCAGTAGCTGGTAGGGCATTACATTTGGTATCAGAGCCAGATACTCAGCTATGTCTGCCAACGACAACAAGACCGTGCCTCCACCTTCCAACTACGACACCTTCAGGAACCGTGAAGGAGCGTCATCGGTGATGGAAGGACATTCCTCTACAAGGCCTCCATTCTTCAACGGTACCAACTACGGGTACTGGAAATGTCGGATGGAAACCTTCCTCCGAAGTGCATCTTTATGGAGGACTACAATGAAGGAGTACATCGAGCCCGAAGAAGAAGATTTTGAGAAATGGACTACCGCGGAGGTCGCCGCGGAGGTAAGCAATGCCAAGGCAATGAACGCCTTGCAATGCGCATTGGAGCCCGAGGACTTCAATAAGATATGCACATGTAAGAGTGCATATCAAATTTGGAACTCTCTCCTCATACTACATGAAGGGACGAGTCGGGTAAGAGACTCTAAACTCGTTGTCGTAACCAAAGATTACGAAATGTTTCATATGCAACAGGGCGAGAAGATGAAAGAATATTACGCTCGCTTCGTTGACATAATAAACGAGTTAGAGGCCCTCGGCAAGATCTACACTCAAAAGGAGAAGTGCTTAAAGCTTATTGAAGGACTTCCCTCTTCTTGGGAAAAACGTACCTTCGCCATCGAGGAAGGTAATGACATGAACAAATATACCGTAGTTCAACTAATGGGTACTTTGATGTCATACGAGGTACGCAAAGATAGCAAGGTGAAGCTACAAGAAAAGATGAAGTCATATTTGAACCTAGATGCGCCTAAGAAAAAGGCGATTGCATTCAAGGCGGCTTCATCCACATCTTCCGATGATGAAGACTCGGAAAACGAGTTGGACTTGGAGTCCATGGCACTCATGACCAAGAAGTTCAACCGTTTCTTCCGGAAAGGTAACTTCAAGACCAAAGGTAAATTTGGTTCTTCTAACGCCTCTTCCTCTCCTTTGTGTTTCAAGTGCAATAAGCCAGGACACATGAAAGCGGAGTGTCCTCTCAACAAACAAAAGGAGAAGTGGAAGGCGCCAAAATTCGATAAGTCCAAGAAATACAAAAAGGGGTACAAGAAAGGACTTGTCGGAGCAACATTCACCGACTCCGAGGATTCCTCAAGCGGAGAGTCGGATGATGAGAAAGTGGAGCAAGCACATATGTGCTTCATGGCAAGAGAGGAGAACGATCAAGGATCCTCCTCTTCCGATGATAGTAATGACGAAAGCGATGAGGTAACGATGGATGATCTTAGAAATGCTAACTCTCAACTTTGGTCAAAATACACTAAGTTAGTAAATAGATATACTAAGGTAAAAGATGACCTAGCTAGCATTCAAACATCGCCTAAGAATATCATCACCAACAACGACACCGTTGTTGAAGAGTTAAGAAATGAGATTGCGAATCTCAAATCTAAACTCGAACATGTTAGCATTGAGGATGCGGAAGAACATGAGATAGCGGATTTAACTTCTCAAAACTCGACTTTGAGTATTGAGAACGAGAATCTTAAATCTCGTGTTTATGTGCTCACTTCGCAAATATCCACTTTGGATACTTCTTTGCGTTCTCTCAAAGAGAAATATGAGAACACATTGGGCCGAATCAACAAATTCAACAAGGGTAAGGGCCATTTGGATAATATCCTAAAAGATTTACTTCCGGCCAAACACCACATTGGCTTGGGGTATATGATGAGAAATTCATCCAAGTCGGTCACTACTTTTGTTAGGCCAACTTCCGAAGTCTCAACGAGTGGGAGCAAACACTCTATTGGAAGTTCATCTTCCAATGGTGCTTCCACCTCGTCCACACCCTCTTTCGGAAAGAAACCCACTTTGGGTGGACCTCCAAAGAAGGGGCATGCCTACATGTACACTAATAACATGCCACGTAGGAACACACGTCCTACTCCACCGTCTCACACTTATGATGATTTTTATGCAACACATTCTCGGGCACGTGCACACCAAGTGAGACACCCTCACGCACGTGTTCCCACACATGCATATGTACACCCACCTCATCATATGAATAATTCTCGTCGTGCACCATTCCATCATGTCCCGTATGCCTATCCACAACATGCATCACGTAGAAATCAACGTAGCATGCATGCACCCAATAGGATGATGGCTCCCAAAATTTTCACTATTTGGAGCCCAAAGGACACAAGCATGGACGAAAAACAAATGTACATGAATGCTTATTTTTCGGATGTTGTGCATAGTAAGAATTATGTGGGGAAGTCTAAGTCCACTTGGACTTGGCTTCCAAAGGTCTAATCCCTTGGACCCAATGACCTTGGGTACCATGATATGAAAGTGTCTATCTTTAGGTACTCAAGGAAAAGAAAAAGAAAAGGAGCATCAAATTTAAATTTAGCTCCAAAGGGAATTGGATACTCGATAGCGGGTGCTCCAAACACATGACGGGTGACGCTCGTTTGCTCTCCGGAGTGGTTCCCATTGCGAATGGAAACCGCGTCGTATTTGGAGGCAACGAGAGCGGAACCATCATAGGTGTTGGTAAAGTCGGTAACCCTTCTAAACCATTAATTAGTGACGTTTATCTTGTTAGTGGTTTAAATCATAATCTTATTTCAATAAGTCAACTTTGTGACAAAGGTTACAAAGTTAGCTTTGCGAAAGGATTGTGTCATATTTTAAGAAAGGATAATGAAAAATTATTATTTTCCGGAACTCGTCGTAAAGACATTTATATTTTGGATCTTCCTAAGTCATATGAACAATGTCTCGTTGCCAACACAAGTGAACAACACTTATGGCATCGACGCTTTGGACATGTGAACTTTGGAACACTATATAAGCTTTCAAAATTGAATTCTATTAAAGGTTTTCCGAAGCTTGTTTTTGAAAAGAAAAGTTTTTGTGATTGTTGTCAACGCGGCAAGCTTCCTAAATCTTCATTTAAACCTAAGAAAAGCATCTCTACTAAACGGCCACTAGAGCTATTACATCTAGATTTATTTGGGCCAACTAGAGTAGCTTCCTTAGGAAATGCAAGGTATGGACTTGTCATCGTAGATGACTATTCAAGATTTACTTGGGTATTTTCATTGTGTAATAAAAATGAAGCTTTTGAAAACTTCACAATTTTTGTTAAGAAAGTACAAAATCTCTTAGGAACCACCATTGTCACTATTCGTAGTGATCATGGAGGTGAATTTGAGAATGAGTCTTTTGAGACATTTTGTGATGAAGTTGGTATTACTCACACCTTCTCTTTCCCTCGTGCACCTCCTCAAAATGGTGTAGTTGAGAGAAAGAATAGGACGCTAGTGGAGTGTGCTCGCACTATGCTTGATGATAGCCAACTTGGCCATCAATTTTGGGCGGAAGCGGTACACACCGCTTGCTATGTGTTTAATAGAATACTTTTGAGGCCCGACACTAAACAAACTTGTTATGAATTGTTGTTTGGTAGGTTGCCTCAAGTTAAACATTTTCGTGTTTTTGGTTCGAAATGTTTTATTAAGAACACATATGGTAGTTTGGACAAATTCGATCCGAGATCCGATGAGGGGATTTTTGTTGGATATTCTACGCGTAGCAAAGCCTACCGGATATTCAACAAACGAACCTCAACGATCGAGGAATCGCTTCATGTCTCATTTAATGAAGGATTTGTTCCAACTAGAATTTCAAATGATAATGATTCTATGGATGTTTTATGTGATTCGTTTGATAATTCTAAGTCTAATGATTCTATTGATTCTATTGAGACTAACCCAACTAATGAAGTTGTTGAGAATGTTCCAAGTGATCAAGGTATTCCCAAATGGCTTCATTCGGTTCGTGACCATCCCCATGAGCAAGTCATTGGCAATATCTATGATAGTGTCAAGACGAGATCGCAAGTTCACCACTTCGCAAATTGTGCCTTTGCCTCATCGATAGAGCCAAAGAATATTAATGAAGCATGCGAAGATAGCGCTTGGATCTTAGCCATGGAGGAGGAGCTCATTCAATTCGAGAGGAATGAAGTTTGGGAGCTTGTTCCATTGCCATCGAAGAACCACACCGTCATAGGGACAAAGTGGATCTTCAAGAACAAAACCGACGAAAACCAAGTCGTCGTCCGGAACAAAGCTCGGTTAGTAGCTCAAGGCTATCGTCAAGAGGAAGGTATCGATTTCGAAGAATCTTTCGCTCCGGTAGCTAGATTAGAATCAATTAGATTACTTTTGTCTTTTGCATGCCATAAGAATTTTAAATTATTTCAAATGGATGTTAAAAGTGCATTTTTAAATGGAGATGTCGTTGAGGAAGTTTACGTTTCTCAACCTCCGGGCTTCGTAAATGAAAAATTTCCAAATCACGTTTTTAAACTAAAGAAAGCTCTTTATGGTTTGAGACAAGCTCCTCGAGCTTGGTATGATCGCCTAAAGAATTTTCTTTTGGATTTGAATTTTAAAATGGGCGAAGCCGATTCAACACTTTTTATTAAGCATGCGAATAATGATATTTTATTAGTTCAAATTTATGTTGATGATATCATTTTCGGTGCTACTAACTTCGCTCTTTGCGAAGAGTTTTCTAATGTGATGAAGGAACAATTTGAGATGAGCCACATGGGCGAACTCAAATATTTCTTAGGTCTCCAAATTCGCCAAATGAACGATGCAATCTTCATCCACCAAACGAAGTACACGGTGGAGTTGCTAAAGCGATTTGGAATGGAGAATGCCTCCGGGAAAAAGACTCCAATGAGCACGACTACGCATCTTGACAAGGATACGGGCGGTAAGGATGTAGACATTCGCCTATATCGAGGTATGATAGGTAGTTTGCTTTATCTTACCGCAAGTAGGCCCGATATTATGTTTGCCGTATGTATATGTGCTCGTTATCAGTCTCAACCTAAGGAGTCTCACTTAGTAGCGGTAAAGCGTATTTTTCGCTATCTAAGTTACACATTAGATTTTGGATTACTTTATCCGAGATCTAGCACATATGAGTTAGTCTCATATAGTGACGCTGATTATGCGGGATGCAAATCCGACAGGAAAAGTACTAGTGGCACTTGCCATTTTCTAGGAAATTCTCTTGTCTCTTGGTTTTCCAAGAAGCAAAATTCGGTATCACTTTCAACCACCGAGGCGGAATATATTGCCGCCGGTGCCGCGTGTGCCCAGGTTCTTTGGATGAGACACACATTGAAGGATTTTGGTATTCATTGTGATACTAGCCCTATCATGGTGGATAACCAAAGTGCTATTTGTCTTTCAAAGAATCCGGTGCACCATTCCCGATCGAAACACATAGATGTCCGACACCATTTCTTAGATGATCATGTTGCTAAAAAGGACATCATTTTAATGTACGTTGAAACCCAAAAGCAAATCGCCGATATTTTCACGAAACCCCTAAAGGAGGACTCCTTTGTGCGGTTGCGTCGAGAATTGGTGATTATGGGTGAATCCGAGATATAGGATTCATATTTCAATTCAATCATCTTACATGCTAATATATTTCGCGATATTTCATTCATGCAAGATTAATTGAATTTTTGGGAATTTTATGTGATTTATTTGAATTTATGATCGAATTCGTATTTCAATGTCGTATTTAAGATTTCGACGTTTTATGGGGTAATTTAGATGACTAATGAGTGAGTTAGGATGTTTCATCCAAGTGGTTTGTGAAGAGAAATCAAATTTCTATTTTTGGACCCTTCTAGTCGGTTTCAGTTCTCTTGTCAACCGACTAGATGCTCATCTAGTCGGTCAGCAAATGAACTCAGACCGACTAGATCAAGCAAATATCCATCTCCTATCTTTTTCTTTCGTTAGTCGGTCATAGTACATTTTCCGACCGACTAGATTGAAAACTAGTCGGTCAGTAAGTATACTGCGACCGACTAAATCTAGCCCTAAAAATCACTCTGAGCTACTGTTTCGACTTAGTCGGTTCAAGCTCATTGACCGACCGACTAGATCGTAATCTAGTCGGTCAGTGCTTGAACTGTGACCGACTAAGTGGGTTAGGGCAGTTGAGTCTTTTTGCTTCCCGACCGACTTATACTCGATCTCGTCCGACTAAATTCTCATTTAGTCGGTCTTCTCTTTTGCTCCAGCCCGAAAACCCCAAACCCCCTCTCGAAACCCTTCGTCTTCCGGCCGTTTCTCCGTCGATCGCCGCCGTCCGCCGCCGTCGACTCCACCCCCTAGGTATCTCCCTCCCTCTCCTAGGTCGATTTCCTATTCTAGGGTTGTCTCTCCTTGTTTTCAAGCTCTAGATCCTAGGGTTTCAATTTCTAACCTAGGGTTTGTGATTTTCGAATTTTCTTGATCTCTAGGGTTGTTAGCTTGTGATCTCTAGGTTGTTAGTGACCTAGTCTTCGATTGCTTGTGCTCGTAGTGCTATGGCTAAGACTCGTATTCCGATCGCCTCTTCCGGGGCTTCTCCTATGACCGTAGGGCCTTCCGACCCTAGGAATCCCCCGAAGCCTAAGCGTCGTGCCAAGTCTACCCAAGGCTCTCCATCTTCGCCTCCTCCTAAGAAGCCTAGGACTGCCATAGTTAAACCCCGTAAATCCAAGACCAAAAAGCCTATTCTTCACACTCCGGCAACTCCTCCCGATTCCGATACTGATTTTATCCCAGAGGATGAGCCTACTAGGGAACCTACCCCACCTCCGAAGACCCGTAAGGCCAAGGGTAAAGCTCCTATGCCAGTTGGCGGTGTAGACATATCGTTGTGCCGCGATGACCCTCAGTGTCTCGCCGCGTACAACCGTATAGAACACTGTCCACTGTTGTTGGAGCATTACGTTCAGTTCTCTGATTTTCTCGGCCTTGCTGATCTTCTGTCTTATAGTGGCCTTCTAGATTATCTCCGATTCGACCCCAAGGCCAATCCCAAACCGTACCCTCGCCTCGTGAAATTGTTCTATGCCAAGTTGCCAACCGTATTCGAGGCCAGTACGACGCCAGCCACTCCATTGAGACGACTGTCTTGGGAACTCCTATAGTTCTCACGGCAGAAATCTTGGGGGAGATCCTTGGTTGTGCGTCGTGTGGTCTCCTCCCTTCGGACATTTCCGTAGACGACATTTCTTCCTTGGATCAGTCTATTCTTTCTGAGATTTTCCAGGTTATCCCCTCCGCATTCATTGGTGTTCCATCGAAATCTTTTAAGCCGAATGCGTGGGTTCTTAACCTGATTTTGAAGTCGTGTCTCCTCCCTAAGTATGGATCCTCTTCACTCCCCTCTCAGCCGTTTTTGAAGCTCATATACGCTCTTTTCTTGGGGTGCGAGATAAATTGGGCTCGCGTGATACTCGATAAGATGGATTCTTTCGAGTGTATACGCAAGACCAATAAGTCTGCGCACATTCCATACCCCTGCTTGTTGACCCTCGTATTTCGTCATTTTCGAGTTCCCCTCCCTCCTGACGATGAGCGTCCTTTGGGTACGCCTCTGAACGCGACGGCCGTGAAGAAATCTCTAGCGGCTCTTCGTCACGTGCAGAGGTCTACCGCATCTGCTTCCCAGTCTACTCCGTCAGCTGCTGCAGCCTCGTCTTCCCCTGCTACTTTGGACGATGTCGTACGTCTACTTCGTCAGCACGACTCCCGTTTGGCTCGTACTGAGGAGGTAGTCTGCCGTATGGCTAGTATGATGGGGATTGAGCTTCCTCCTTCGGTGTCTGAGGCCGAGGAGATGGACGATGAGGAGCTTGACGAGCTTGCTACTTCTTTTGCCCGTGGCGATGAGGCCACTGCTGCTGCTGTTGCTGGTGCTACCACTTCTGCTCCTGGAGTTGGCACCACTTCCGGTGTTCCAGAGCCTTCTGCTTCAGCACTTCTGTCTTCTGAGCCTGCTGTAGACCCTGTTGCTGAGCCTGCTGATATTCCTGCTGACACATCTGCTGTCGAGACCCATGCTGTTGTAGAGCCTGTTCCTGAGATCTCGACTCCTGCCCCGACGATTCCATCTGTTGAGACCCTTGTTAGTAAAAAACGCGAATTTTTATATTTTTTACGTTTAAAATCCGTCTAAAATGGTTTCCGTATTAAATGGCCGTCCATTTGAATTATTCGGAAAAATACGCGCTTTTTTAGGGGTAGACGAACAAAACGCGTTTTATCCCCGTGTTGCGCATTTTATGTGTTTTAAACGCGTTTTAGGGGCACTTTTAAATCATTTTGAACTATGATTTCATGATCATACTTTGGTTTAGGGCATGCTGCATGGAATATAATAGTATGATCATGTCATTTTGGTTAAAACTATGAATATAATTTATTTAAATCATGACTATAGAAGTTATGTTACTCTTATTTTATATTGATATTGTTGATTTTTAAGTTCAATTAGATGAATGATATCTTGACAGTATTCGTATTTTTAGTCGCATTTTTTATCTGGGTTAACGAATTAAACACGATTTAACCCGTTTACGTTTTAGTCCCGTATTGCGCATATTTGACCGAATTTTTGACCGAACGCCTTTTGAAATTGATCGAATTAAACACGTTTTATTCGCGTTCCGAATATTTTCCGTATTACGTATTGCTAACAAGGGTTGAGACACCTCTACTCCCTGCAGATCCTGAGTCCACTCCGTCGACTGGACCCACGGACGCTGCAGATCCAGCCTCCTCCTTGTGATCGTTGTTCCGAGGACTCTCCATATACGCTTTGGATGATATATCTTAGCGAGAGTGTTTTGGGTTAGGATGGGGTTGAGAGATGCTTTGATGTATTTTTTTGTGCTTTCTGGTTGTCGGTGTTGGATTTTATGATATGACGATGTTGATGATGATGATGTACTTTTTGTTGTTTATATAGATGATGTGTCTCACTTCATATGCTGTACCTCATATATTCGATGTGATATCTTTTTGGATGCACTCATGTTGTCTATATATATATATATATATATATATATATGTTCATCAACGTTCACTTTGTCTTTTATTCGTCGTGCAAATTTTAATATTCGTTGAATATATTTGAAATGTGATTTCGTCGCTCGACGCATAAAAACTTGGTTAAATGGATTTAAATTCTGTAATTTTATAGAATTGTTTTCCATGCACAAAATTAACCAAGAATATTGAATATTGAAGAGTATATTTCTTTATTCAAGAAATGAATAATGATTTGGTGTTTTTGATGATTTTGATTTTTTTTGATAATGGAAAATTTGGCACACCTTGTTTTGATTTCCACAATTTTTCCCTTGGTGTCAAGTTGGTCCATTGCCTTTGTCTACGACTCCCGATGTTGGATTTTACATTTCCTAATTGTTGTCGTTGTATGCCCCCCATTTTTGGGATAATGCCAAAGGGGGAGAGATAATGATAATAAAATAGCGCAAATGAAAATTTAACTCAATTTCCAAGAATCTAGTTTGATATGTTAGATTCAGGGGGAGTTAAGATACATATAAGGATTTTCAAAATCCGATATTTCAAAAATCAATTCATTTTATTTATCTTACTCGTCTGCTTGATGCAATTCATTTATATTCATTTTGGAATTAACGTGTCATCAATGCAGGGGGAGTAAGTATTTTACATTTGAATTATTATCTTTGATTATTATTTATGTTGGTTTGTCATCACCAAAAAGGGGGAGAATGTTGAATATTGGACTCCCCGGATTTGGTTTTGGATGATGAGCAAACATAAATAATTCATGAACTAACAATTTGTGAGCGCAGTATTGGAGATCGTCGCCAATTTCACGTGAACATTCAAAGCGACATCTCAACACTTTCCAAAGCTCATATTCATGCCTAAAGCTTCGTTGAAGCTCTTGCGACGCTTTGGAATATATGAAGATTCAATCGAAGTTATCGAAGACCGTTTATTAAGGTTTTATTTATAGTCTTTTAGATTCGATTGATAGAATGTTAAGCCTTGAGTATATCTTACGTTTCTATCTTCATTACGCTCATTTCGTAGCTCTAGGATCCTTGCACAAGTTCATTCTAACTTCCTCGAAGCGTCGCGCTTCGATTCGGACTTTGTTGTGCATGTTAGTTGGTACAAGAACAAGTACTGACCGACTAGATGGTGATCTAGTCGGTCGGCAACTGCTCTTGGACCGACTAGTTTGATTCCTTAAATTCTTGGACTTTACTGTTTACAGTTAGTCGGTCTACGTTGACTCACCGACCGACTAGTTTGTGAACTAGTCGGTCAGTGATGCTTCTTTGACCGACTAGTTGAGACTTACTGTTCACTCTAAAATTCTCCTAAGCTACTGTTTACCGTTAGTCGGTCTAAGAACGTTTGGTGACCGACTAGTTGACAATCTAGTCGGTCAATTTTTGTTCTTGGACCGACTAAGTCAACTTGCCTTCAGACTAAGTTGTTTTGCCTCTTAGTCGGTCTACGTTCATTGGATGACCGACTAGTTGTGAAACTAGTCGGTCAGACAGTGTTCTTGGACCGACTAGATTTCTAGGTCTGAAATTCTATCTCTTCTCAGATCTGCTCTTAGTCGGTCCATGCTTTGTGACTGACCGACTAGTTGATGAACTAGTCGGTCAGTGAGTGTTCTTTGACCGACTAATTCTCACAGATTTCTTTCCGTTGGAGATTGACCTAACTTGTTTTTATGGGACCCTATAAATACGAACCTAGGTCATTTCTATCTTCAATAGAGCTGTCATTAAGAGATTCATTGAGTTCTAAAGAGATAGCTATTTTCTCCCTCAAATCAAAAGCTCTCTTCCTCACAAGAAACCCATTCTCTCTCATTTCTAGATCTAGAGAGAAGCTTGTTCTTGGTGAGCTCTTCAAGCTATTGCTTGATTCAAGTTTCCAAATCTTCCCTAGGCACCCATTGCTGCTCATTTCCTTGGTGCTAGGGTTTGGTAACTTCATCTTCCTCAAATCCTTCATTCCACCTATTGGGTAAGAAAAACTCAAGGTATATGATTTTGTGGTAAGAGTATTTATTTCATCTAAACTCTTTTATATTGATTATTGGCTCTCTCGGTTGTGAGAGAAGTTTGTGATCCCGGGTTGTGGTATTCACTTTGCCATTGCATGTATGATTTGATCTTGTGAAGGTTTTTCACAAGATATTCATAGTGGAAATCTTGAGTTAGGGTTTCTAACTCAAGTATCCGGCAGGGATCCGGGTGGTTGGGACGTAGGATCACCGGGAACAAGTCGGGGAGACTTGGGTGGATCCGAACCCATTAACATCGTTTGTTAGCATTGTTAATTTCATTGTTGTCATTCAATTTAAGCTTCCGCAAATTGATTTGGTAGTTGTGTGCAATTTAATTTGGAATTATACGCCTTATTATTTTAAAGTACTATTCACCCCCCCTCTAGTACTTGTGCAGTAGCTGATAGGGCATTACAATGTATGTATAATGTACTGTAATGTGATGTAAAGTTTTAATGTACTTTTGTTGTTCGTGGTTTTATATTTGTCGGAGCACTTTACCTTTTTCTTCAGTGCTATTCCAGTATGTTGCAGTGGCATGTGAGAGTGTTTTCTCATACCACAAATCATGCTTAGTAGTATTTGGAATACTGGGGCTCAAAGCCCTGAATACTACTGCAGCCTTGTCATGCTACATATCTACTGTATTTGAAAAAGCAGGGCGTGACGCATTCGTTTATGGCTTCGAGGATAAATTCGGATATGATGATTGGGAATACTATCTTCCCATTTTGATTTATCTAACGAAGCAAAATATAAGTATGCATGGCTAAAGCTTGGTGGAGAAGCGCTATCTTGATGCTCGAATCTTCGAGTTCCTTATCATCGATGGTCAACATTCAGATCTGCTCTTCAATCTCGATATTCTTCCAAGCATCGCTACATTCCATAGGCACCCAGCAATCCTCAAGCCCAAAAGTAAAAGAGGGTCTTATGGAACCGATACATGAGATACATAACATTCTTCTTCAAGCATACAGACTTAAGACAGAGCCCATGGTAGAGGTTGATCCAAATCTTGAGGCAACGTGTGAGCTTGAACAAGAGCTGAAGCCTTATCCTGATCTAGTAATTGAGATACAATTAGAGCTTGAGCCTGATTTGGAGCCTGAGGCAGTATTGGAGTCCCCGCAAGAGTCTGAACCATAACAAGAGTCAGAGCCTGAACCAGAGATTGATTCAGTACTACATCTGAGCCTGAACCAGGATCTTATCAAGTGCATTCTGAGCCAGAGCCTGAACTTGATCTAGTCCTGCAATCCAGAACCATCTATGGAGTGTGCACATGCTTTTAGAAGCATCATTGCATCCGATTGAGCATATTGAGTTCGTGATCCCAGATTCTCCTCCCCGAACCAACAGACAAGTGCTGAATATTTTTTTATCTTTCGCATGTTGGGAGAAAATTTTAGAAGACATCCATCGGCAAGTTTGTATCATCAATCATCAATCACGCCTTCATGTTATGTTTGATTTGACGATCCCACCCTTTCATCTCTCTTGACCACTCTATCTGTGTCACACAATAAAAGGAGTGGGTCTAATGAGCGATAATGGCTATTTAAGGGCATTTGGGTAGATTTATAAGATTCTGGTCTAATTTGAACCCAATATCCATTTGACCTAACCCGGTTCACTTAGATTTAAGTTTATCTTTTACAATTCAACCCTTAATATTTTCTTTTTACATAAATATCCTAGTAAAATCAACTGTCACCAATACATATCCATTAACTGTATAGTTGTTAATTCAGGTAAAAAAAAGAAACCGAAAAGCAAAACTAACAAAATTACTGAAACTGAAATCAAAACCAAGTTCTCAAATCTTCGTTGCATGTCATGTTACCCATTCACCAGTGAGGTCCCCACCGATGCTAAGTATTTTAAGTAGGGTCGGATATCAAATTTTAGATATGCATTATTATCAGAGTCGATGTTTGATGAACTGGTATAGTTATTAAGCATGGGTCATCAGTAGTCATCTGTAGCATACAAGTCCTGGTGACATTGGAGCACACCCAAAGGACATTGGAAAAATTGTTGATATATTCAAGTAATATTCTGAAGTAAGCAGAGTTGATAGAATCCTAAAATAGTAGAGTTACCAAATTTTGTTTTACTTGCCTGAATACATGGGCTTCTTGCAGTAGGCTTCTGTACTTATTGGGCATCACTAATAATGTTTGAATTTTGAAGTGTAATTTGTTTTCCTGCCAATGTAGACTTTTGTTGGGTTATGATGTTGTTGATGTCTAAATCTTAGGTATGCACGAGGTTAAAAGCATTGTTGATAAACTCGTCTGGATCATTAATACTTATTTACATTTTTTTTGACAGGCAAAAACTTTGAGAAGGTCGGTGAGGTATGCCATGTTATTCCGAACAAACCCCCAGCATACGGTAATAATGGTTCAATTTCGCCCGGAGGAGTGAGGATAGGTAAGTTCTTCCGACGTGCATCTTTACTTGAATTCACATATGTAATCACTGGGAAACGTTTACCATGGCAACTCTTTCTTGTTGTCAGGTACTCCTGCTATGACCATTAGAGGATGATTAGAGGAAGATTTTGAGATGATAGCAGAGTTTCTTCTTAGGGATGTACCGATAGCAAGCTTTATGCAAAGAGAACATGGGAAGTTTTAAAGGACTTTCTGAAGGGAATCAAGAGCAACAGGGATGTTGTAGAGCTTCGAGTTCATGTTGAGGCATTTGCTTCACAATTTCATATGCCAGGCTTTGATGTATGATTATCCTAGGGACAGACTGGCTACTCTTCTGCTGCATTTCCAGAACCTTTACATGCAGAAATGCCATGTAATTTCTTCGTCGTCTCAGGTTCTGCTGAATCGCTATAGAAGTTAATGCCCTCCAGTGTCAATAACTAAATTCGATGATTTGCAGCCATAATAATCAAATTGTTATTGACGTTGCTGCATATTCACAAACAGTTGAAGGATGGAGTAAAAGTAAGTGGACCAATTTCATCTTGCCATTTTTAGTCATGTATTCCAATTAGAACTTATGAAAAAAGATTTTTCCTCTTTTTAGCAATATGTTCTGCCCAAAGTCGATTGTTTTGGTGTCTTTTTTCCTGTTGAAATTGTTCAGGCAGTACTAATTGCGGTGTATTCTGGCTCTATTTTTCATCACGGACTAATAAAGGTAAGATGATCGCCTTGGTGATTGTGGAATTGTCTTCCGCGAACATAATAGCTCTATCCTGATCAAATACAACATAAGTTATGTTCTTACATAAACGTCTGCAGGAAACTGCAGGACTTTGTTAATACCTTCAGTTCTACAAGTTCATGCTAACGCTTGCTGGGAAATCTTCTGGTTTGCCATATTCTATGGTTATGTGATGCTAACAGCCACCTTTTGGAGCGACATGACCGCTTCCATCCCAAGAAAAATCTCTGGGTTTGATTTTATGATTCCTTTTCATTCATTCAGGCCATTGAAGGGTCGCCTTCACTGTTAGATTTGTGATCCATATGGTGCATGTTTTTGCATTCACCCCCTCAGTGTCAAAGATTTCATCAAAACTGTGCATGTTGTAATTTGCATTGAATTGACCACAACTTTAGGATCTTTTTATCACTTGCCTAACTTGCAATGACGGAAACTGCCATCATCGCCGCGCAATAGAAACATAACATGTGTGGCTTCCAATTATGGCGTCCATTATGTAGATATTTGCTTTATGGATGCATTGTCTGTAGGTGGGCATGTCTTTCATGTGGGCGTGTCATTCTTAAGATTGGAAACTCGGCTAGTGCCCTTGTCCCACTTCAACCTGATGTGGAAAGCGTGATTGCAGGTTGTCTACTGTTCACTGGAGCTGGTATAAAGGAGTCGAAGATTCGAACTGCGTATCCTCCGATCAGTTGGGATTCTCAGGTAACTAATTTCTCTTCCACTTCTTTCGACCATTGATGTATGCGGTTTGTGATTTCTAATTAGAATGGATTATTATGGAATGGCTGTAATTGAATGCTGCGGTAATTATGCTTCCTGATTGTGATCCTGTTTATAGACTAGGCTGCAGGTACTATTACTGTTGTGGGTGGCTATAGATATCTTCTTGATCGGTGACATTCATGAGGGTGGGCTGATCCTGATCTGATCTGATGAAGAAAAGGATTGAGAAGAAAAACGAAAGGAAGGAAGAAAGCAGCCGGTAGTTATGAAGTTACTGACAACGTCAGGCTGCCGTCTCTTCAGAAAAAAAGCCTCCTTTTCCATCATCGCAGCCATCTGTTGCTAGCCGCAGCAGCAGCAGCAATCAAGCAGGGGGCTCTGAGCTTTTTGTACAGCACAAAGAAAGAAGGTACAAACGCCTCACTTTATTCTTTCGCTCTTTCTTTCAATTTAGTATTTTCCCAAGGAATCTTCCCTTTTCCCTCAGTCTTCCACAAGTGGAATCATTAATCATGCCCAAAGGCAGCTGTAAAGAAACCCGAAAAGAAAGTTGGAAATTAAGAAATAAAGTGAAAGAGTACCGTCAAAAGATAAAATAAATAATTAAAATATACTGAAAGAGACCGGTCACAAGAACAATAAGAATAAGAAACTAGCAGCAGAAGAAAAAAGTTGCTTTTTTTTTGCCTTGTCAAGTGAACATCTCAAGATGCTCACACCTCCATACTAGTGAGATCTAAGCCTTGTCGTTGTTAAGACAAACAAGAAGCTACTTTCCCTCCATAGAAGCTTCTTACAGGAGAGGTACTACTGTCTGTATCTAAAGTCTGTCTCTTCTCTCTTCAAACTACAACAGAAATACATAGACAAAGAACAAGAACGAACTGACAACCAAAAGCAGAAAAATTACAAAACACCACCCTTTCCTTCATTCCTTCATTCGTCTTCTTCTTCCTTGCTTGTTTCCTACCTGTGACTGCAAATGTCTGAGAGCTTCTTCCTTCCTTCCACAATCTCGTCGAAGAAATCATCCAGCTGCCCGACGAGATTCTCCGTGCCTGAACTCAACGCCCCGAACCACCTCTTCAAGCTCTCTACTCTCTCCCTCATCCCTCCAAACCCCTCCATCTCACATGATCCAATGCCCCCGCTGTTAATCTTCTCCATCTCTTGTCTTAGCTCCTCTGTTGCTGCTTTTGCGGTCCGGAGCTCGTACATAAGAATCCCTGGACGGCCATCCATCCCGTCCATCTCGCCCACCACCCTCTCCTGCAGCCTTGCAACTGATGCCATGAATCCAGAGCCATACAGCACAGTGGAGCTTTCGACTGATGCGCTTGGCATCGAGCAGTAAGAAACAGTGCCCCAGACTAGGATCGCGAGGAGGAAGGAACTGACATTTGTCATGGCATGCAGGACTCCTCTAAAACCATTGAATCCATTCATCTTTGATTCAACGTCAGTGAACCTGAAGCTCATCGGCTGGATCCTCGTCTCGACCAGCACCCTGTTCTCCTCTTCCAACCCCACAGACTGTCTCCGGCTACTCGATATTGCCCTCATCACCTAATATATTTAATTAAACATATAAATGGTAAAAAGTAGTTAGTCACACAGCGTTGATATGTATATAGCTATCAGTTAGACAAGTAAGAGCCAGAGCAAGAGCGGGTTAAACATGTACCTGGCGGGTGAGATGAGAGGATGGGTTGCGGCGCCACTCGTCCAGGGAGGAGAGGAGGTGGATGCCGGAGGTGCAGTAGGTCTCGATGCCGGAGAGGCCGAGCTTGAGGACGTGGCAGGCTTCCCAGAGGCGGGCAGTCTCGTCCATGTACTCGTCGAGCCACTTGCCCCCCGGGGGGAGGTGCAGCTTCTTGACGAGGTGGGTGATGTAGGAGTGCAGGGATCGGAGGAGGGATATGGCTCTTTGCAGGAAGTTGAGGGACATGAAGTTCTGTGAGGCAAAACAACGGTCGAGGTCATCAAGGCCGTGGGCGATGAAGGAGTAGAAACCATTGAGGGAGGTGGAAGAAGGCTTCATGGGTGGTTGCTGGAAAGGAGGAAGCTGTGGAAGGATGGGGGAGTGAATTGTTAGGGAGTGTGAGGATTTGAGGAGGATTTAAGGAGGAATGAAAATGGTGTGGGAGCTCAAGATTCTAAAATGAAAGGGATGGGTTTAGGGAGAGGCAATGATGGGTGTTTCCTGTGGAGGGGAAAAGATGATTGGGAATCTGCCATGGTGCATTGTTTAGTGGCACTAAAGAGAAGCAGCTCATGGAATTTGGCATCACCAAACCTCATGACTTGCTTCTATTCATTCATTGCAATTCGTAATTTGCTCCCCCCCATCTCTCTACGCTCTCTCATGTTTTCAAGAGACCAGAGCAGGATGAACAACCTCTCTTTCTCTCTCTCTCTTATTATAAGTTGTGTGAACCTTGCAATTGGATTATTGCTTTCAAATATTCGTATTCAAGTGCATCAATGGAGTGGTCTAATTTGACTGACTAGGCTTAGATTAGAATCCTTAAAAACGGCGTCAATGGGATATGGGGGGGGACCAGGGAGAAGTGGTAGCTGAGTAGTATTAGGAGGTGGTGAAAAGGGGGGGCTTTTGATTTGAGTGCTCTCTTTCCTCCGTCCCTTTTTATAATTATTGCTGTGTTCGCAGCGTTTAAGTTTGATTTTCTTCGCTTTGTGCTTTCAGCTGATGATGATCCTAGCTATCTTTTAATCTCTCGCTCTAGTTGCCTATCTATAGAGAGGGGTAAGATGAATTTAAAAGCTAGCAAGTTTTTTGCTGAAATGTGTCGAGATGGTTTGTGTTGGGCTTTGGAGGAACAGGAGAAAACAACGGTTGGCAATTTGGAATTAGTGAGTCCCTTTCGGTTGCAAATCGTACGAGTATCTCAAGCTCTGACAACACTTTAGTCTTCACAGCGTATGCATTTCTTGCGGGGGTGGACAGTGATTTTATGATAAACGGAAATATTGTTGCATTAGTAACGCACATTCCTTAGCTTAGTGGTTTTTTTGTCCTTGATTTAAAAGGAGAAAAAAGTTCTATTATTGTTTCCTTTTAATGATCCGATTGCATATGCAAACCACATGAGAATAACAAGATTTTTTATTTATTTATATTTAAGAATGTGTAGATCAACTTCAACGGCAGTTGATTATTCAAAAACTATTTACTAGTGAATTTTTTAACTGTCGCAGAAGAGGATTATACTTGAAATAGTATGTGATCGGAGAAAATCTTCTCTTGTGACGGCCAGAAAGCTCACTCTCTTAGGGTGTGTTTGGTTTGAAGGAAAATGAAAGAAAAGGAAAGAAAGTTAGAAGGAAAAGTATTTCCATTGTTTGGTTGGAAAGAAAAAACAAAGGAAAATGAAAATGAAAGAAAACAAAGGAAAATTTTTATTAAAACTTTTCTTTGAGATTTTCCTCTTTTTGACCCAAGGAAAATGAGGGAAAAGAGATGTAAACTAATTTCTCACACTTTCATGTATTTATATTTTTTTAGCAAACATAATTAGTTGTTATTTTTAATGAATCCACGAATTATTCTTAAGTTTGTATCAAAAAATCATGAATAATTCGTGCATTTTTCAAAAAAAAATTCGAATTTCTTCCCAATTTCTATATTTTCCATTCAACTTTCTTCCCAATTTTCCTTGGTAACCAAACATGAGAAAGAATCTCATTTCATTTTCCTTTTCTTTCTTTTTCTTTTTCCTTTTCGTTTCAATTTTCTTTCTTTCCTTTTCCCACTAACCAAACACACCCTTAATGTTTTTCTCTCTTAATGTTTTTCTGAATAATCGGTGCGGTTCAAGTTGAGTTTATTTTCTAAAATATCAAAACATCAAAATTTGGTGAACCCTAATCTTTTTTGTCATTGATTTAGAAGGTTAAAAAAAATTCTATTACCGTAAAGACATTAAACTTCAGTGATCCAATATATATGTAAGCAACATATGAATCACAAATTTTTTTATTTATCTACATTTATGGATATGCAAATCAACTTCATGATATTGATTATCGTAGAAGTTTATAAATATTGAAATTTTCTTATATATAGATTAACTAGAAATAACCAGTGCACGGAGCGAAAAAAAACGCACACAGAGGATGTGGTGCACGCACGCAAACGACAAAAGAGCAAGAAAAGAGAGAGTGTGTGTGCATCGTCGGGAAGAGGCGGGACCCTGCACGAAACTTAAAAAAACTAAAAAGTTTGGGTGTGGAGGAGACGGGACCCGCACGAAACTGAAAAAGACTAATAAGTGTGGGTGTGTGTGTATCGTCTGGGGGTAAAAGGGATCAAAGCATGTGTTACAGTGCAAAAAACATAGGGGTTAAAGCGAAAAAAGACCGATAACAAATCCGTAAATATGTGGAAGGGAAGGGGCATTTGGATTTGATAAAAAAACAATGACAATCTTGCAAATAAGGGGAATTGGGGGGCGTTTGACCCAACTCCCAAAAGCCACACCTCAAAGCCCAAAATCACACCCACCACAAGTGGCCCCACCATGATGAGGTGGCAAAGCCTAGGCCAATCCTTTGTCATATAGGGTTTGTCCTAGTAGGACAAATGTGCTCAAATGTATAATATATGTGTATGTATAATAGTTTTGGTTATCCCAGAAGTATTTGTCTATATATAAATTAATTGGTATGTGTTGACAACACAGAAAATTTCTTTGCTGTCAACCCCCCCCCCCCCCCCCCCCAAAAAAAAAAAAAAAACACACACACATTTTTTGAAATTTTTTTGGGCGATTGTACACATGCTAAAACTCGAAACCCCCAAACATGGGTGAGCTCTAATGGGAGTTGACCCTTGATTCATCCATTGCAAAAGGTTATATTATTCTAAAACCGTTGAATGTGTAACAGTTAGATCAATTGTCAACTGGTTTTGGATTCACTTGATTTTTGGTATGGTCATCATTAATGATGAGTAGTGCACATTCCAAATTTTTTTAAAAAAATATAAATAAAATGATGTATATGTGCTGACAGCGTGAGAAATTTTTCTGCGCTGTCAGCATATATATAATGTGTGTGTTTACGCGTGCGCGCGCACACACTATAAAAGAGGGATTTACATGTGTGCATTGTCCTACTAGGACAAAAGAGTGGGTAGAGCCGTAGAGATGTGGCCATGGTTAGGCCACATCATCAAGGTGTGGCCTACTTGGGGATGGATGGAAGCTTGCGTGTGGTTTGTGGTGTTTTTGTGGTCCACCCAAATATAAGCTCCCCTCGTTTACGGGTTCGCCATCGGTATTTTTCCACTTTACGGGTTCGACATTAGTCTTTTTCTACTTTGACCCCTCGTTTTTTTTGCACTTAGGCCCCTCCTTTTCCAGCCTTCTACCCCCAGACGATTCTTACAAACACATCCACACTTTTCTCTCAGTTTCACCTGCGCGCGATTTTCGCCTCATATGTGTCTGTGTTTACTTTGATCCACGTGCACTATGTGTACGGGTAATGTCTAGTGTGTGTGTCATCTCTGTGTGTTTTTGTGTGTGAGGATAATGTGTATGTGTTGTCAGCATAGGACTTTACTTGCGCTGGTAGCAAAAACCACACTCATCGTAATTTTTGGAAATTTTTTTATAGTATTGGTGTACGCATTTTAAAACCTCAAATATAGACGAACTCTAAGAGAGATTTGACCCTTGATCCACTCGTCACAATACGTTCTAGTATCATGAAACTCTTGATTTTGTACCAATTAGATCGAGAGTCAAATAGCATTGGATTCATTTGATTTTTGATATCGTGATCATCCTTGGTGTGTAGAATTTTTTTTTAAAATAAAAATAAATAGTGCATGAGCGTCAGCACAGAAAAATTTCTCGCACTAACAACATAAATGCATTATTCTATATGTATGAGTGGATGGACGGCCAGACTTGCTCTTTTCGGGAAGCCTGGGATGGTTCACGCACAGTTGGTACTCCTTTCCCCTACTATAGAGTGGTCTGGTACAATAATCACATCCCAAAGATGGCTATCACCCTCCTTCGAGCTTTCCATGGTAAACTTCTCACGAGGGATATTCTTCATAAATTGGGGGGGGGGCCCTTCTGGCCATTATTGTGTGTTATGTAAGGATGATGCCATAGAAAGTGTGGATCATCTATTTTTCGAATGCAATTACACCCGTTACATTCTTTGCAGGAGCCTCCTTAAGCTTGGCATCACATCTCCAGCACCCCTTTCTTTAGCAGGAGTGGGTGACCTCTTTCTTTCTCGTTATAGCAAGAAGGGAAGTGTGGGCACTTTAGCTAAGACCGCTCTAGCATCCATGATATGGCATATTTGGAAGCAGAGAAATAACATGATTTTTGAAGGAAAAGGAGTGCAGAAAACATCGTTGTTTGAAGCCATTGCAGCAGATGTCCAGATAGTCCTTTGTGATATTGAGCGTGATCATCCATCTTCGGATGCCCCATTTGCAAACTGGGGCTTTATTGACTTATGATCTTGTATATGGAGTATTTTCAATCGTTCCTGATTTTTAGCTTTCTTTCGTAATTTTTGTACCATAGGTTAGGCTTGGTTGATAGTAGTTAGTAGGGGGTGACAGCGCTTGTGCCCTCTCCCCCCTTATCTCCTATCCATTTAGGCCTCCTAATGGTTATACTTATTTTGTATTGTTTAGTATTGTTTGATATGTATAAAGAAACTCACTTACTCGTCAAAAAAAAATGTATGTATGTGTATGTGTATGCACGCGCGCATAAGCTAGCTAAGAAAGAAATCCTTTCTTAACTCTCGTTAAAAAGTTCACCCGACTATTTTTGAGCGATCGGAATAGTTCATTTTGATGTTCATATTTTAAACTCTCAAAACATCAAATATCTAAAGAACATAATGTGTTTTACTAGTTCATCTAGCTGTTGTAAAAAGTTTTATAATTGCAAAATCGTTATATTGGTGAGGATTGGATGAAGGAGCAAGTTCATTGGATATGTGGTGTTCTGAGGTTTTGAAATATAAAGATCAAAATGAACTATTTCGATCGTCGGAAAAAAATAGAAAACTTTTTGACCGAGTTGATGGTCCTTTTTGGCTAGCTGATGTACATATTTCTTATGTGTGTGTGGCACACGTGAGAATTTTCGCAGCACTATGTTCAATATATAATTTTTCGCACAAACTTCTTTTATTTTTAAAAGGATTGATCTGGATATGTATATACCCCAAGTTTTGGGTGAACCCTACAATATTTACATCGAACTAGCCATTACAAATTCAACGGGTTTAGAACAACAAAATTTTTGTAACAATCCAATCGAGTGTCAAATAGGGTTGGATTCATTTCATCTTTGGCATACTGTGGTTTTAGTATGCGTAGATCTCATTCAACTGTTAGATCTTTAGAAACATTAAAACCCCCTTTTCACACCATTTGCATGGGAGATTTTTCGCATATGAATTTTTTTTATATTTGTGTGTTTGTATATATGTGTGATGTCAGACCATCAAATTTCCTATGTTGTAGCACTAACCCATAGAGTTCTTGATGGTGTTAAATTTTTTATTATTTGAGAGCGATCTACACACATCAAATCCGTAACACCTTAAAATGCAAGTAAACCCAAGCCTATTTGAGTCTTGATGGGATGGTTGCAAATTCAATCGTTTTCGACAATAGAGTTTTTGTAAAAATATGTTTGAGGCTAAAATAGGCTTGAGTTCACTTACCCTTTGTGTGTGGTGTGGTTTTAGCATGTGTTGATCACTACCAAATAGCCAAAAATTAAAAAACATCAAGAACCACATGCATTTGTGTAGCGATTTTAGGGGTTTAAAGAGAGAACCAAATTTAGGGGGTTTAAGGATTTTTAAGGTCCATGGTAGTTTAGAGATGACCAAAGTAAATTTTAATTAGTTTAGGAAAATTTAGCCTAATTACCAACATTCCAACCAGGGCTCTTTTTTCATCAAACGTAAAGTGATTTTAGTATCTGAACAATACACGTATTCGTACCTACAACCGAAAGAAGAAAACAAATACAGTAAAAAAAAGAAACTACCACACAAAATCTGTCTTCAAGCAATTGATTGCTGTCAAATGGGGGATTTACTTTACCTATCCTCGTTCAAATTAAAGCCTACAAACGCTGAGATCCATACGATCTGTCTTCAAGCAACACATTAGACTATTGAACACTGTTGCTTGCTTTCGTTGAAATGAATGGGTGCACAGCATAGAAAAGAGAGTTGTCTTCTCTGGTTTTGTTTCGCATCGCTTACAAAGCGGAGGATGGAATGATGGGATGGGGGTTCTCTCTTGCATCCACCACGCAAAAAAAAAAGTATTCTTTTGATGCCCACAAATGCCAGTTAGGGTTTCCAAGATTTGGGAGGATCGCTCGAATATGTCCCTAATAAAGAGGTTGATTAGTTTAGAATTATTGTGGTCTAATTAATTAATGGGAGGTGCTCGTGGGTTCTTGGAGGATGGGGATGCTTAGGGGAAAAAATGCTTGCTAGAGAGGGGGAGAGAGAGGGGATGTTGGTCTTTTAAGAAGATTTCATTGGAGAGAGGAATAATATTCTAAGAGAGAAGATAAGAAGCATG
>JAULAV010008732.1:0-65631 GCA_030789695.1 Scilla litardierei
ACTATTTTCTATATTTGATCAAAGATAAAAATCTCTTTATTAAATAATATGATTTTTATAGCCTACATTTGTCTTCTCTTATTTTTTTCAGTTGAAGATAGCAATCTACCCGTTCTAACAGACATTTTTACGGATTTTTCTTCGCTTGGGAATATTTTTTAACTTTTCTGGAAGATATGGATATTTTAATTAAATGATAAGATTTTTTGGCCCAATTTTGTCTCCTCTTGTTTCATTTGAAGATGACGATCTCCCGGTTCCAATTACATTTGTGCAGATTTTTTGAGCTCCTAGCTATTTTCTACAATATCTAAAAGATATGGTCTTTATACTAAATGATATGATTTTATAGCATAATTTTTTTGTCTTCTCTTATTTTTCAGCTGAAGATTTTTGTGGTTTTTTCTGTTTTAAAGGGACATTTTTGCGGATTACTATGATCTCGGGGCTATTTTCTGAATTTTCTGGAAGATATGGATCTTTTTATTAAATGATCTGATTTTTTTCCTAATTTTGCCTTCTCTTATTTTTCAGTTGAAGATAGCGATCTCCCGATTTAACTGATAATTTAGCGGATTTTTCTCAGCTCGGTGCTATTTTCTATATTTTGTGGAATATATGTATCTTTTTATTAAATGAGATGATTTTTATAGCCTACATTTTTCTTCTCTTATGTTTTAGGTGAAGATGTCGATCTACCAGTTCCAGCGTACATTTTTGCAGACTTTTATTTGCTTGGGACTATTTTTCTATATTTTCTGAAGATATGGGTCTTTTATTAAATGAAATGATTTTTTGACCAAATTTTGTATTTTCTTATTTTTCAACTGAAGGTGGTGATCTCCCGGTACCAACGGAAATTTTAATGGATTATTCTGACGTCGGGGCTATTTTCTAAATTTTCTAGAAGATTTGGATCTATTTATTGATTGATTTGATTTTTGGCCTAATTTTGCCTTCTTTTATTTTTCTAGTTGAAGATGTCGATCTCCAGTTCCAATCGATATTTTTGTGGATTTTTCTGAGCTCGGTGCTATTTTCTACATTTTATAAAATATATGTATCTTTTTATCTTTTTATTAAATGAGCTGATTTATATAGCCTACATTTTTCTTCTCTTATTTTTTCTAGTGAAAATGGCGATCTACCGATTCCAGCGAACATTTTTACGACATTTCTTTGCTTGGGGCTATTTTTCTACATTTTTTGTCAGATATGAATTTTTTAAATGCAATGATTTTTTGGCCTAATTTTGGCTTCTCTTTTTAGTTAAAGATGGCGATCTCCGGGTTCCAACGTACATTTTTTTGGCTTATTCTGACCTCGAGGCTAATTTGGATTTTTTGTTAAATTACTTGATTTTTGGCCTAATTTAGCCTTCTCTTATTTTTCAATTGAAGATGGTGATCTCCCGGTTCCAACTGTTATTTTTGCAGATTTTTCTTAGCTCGGTGTTATTTTCTACATTTTATTGAATATATGCATCTTTTATTAAATGGGAAGATTTTTATCTACTATATTTTTCTTCTCTTATTTTTTAGGTGAAGACGGCTATCTACTGGTTCTAACGAACATTTTTGCGGACTTTCCTTTGCTTGGGACTATTTTTCTACATTTTCTATAAGATATGTATTTTTTATTAAATGAAATGAATTTTGGCCTAATTTTGTATTCTCTTTTTTTAGTTTAAGATGGCGATATCGTGGTTCCAATGGACATTTTTACATATTTTTCAGAGCTCCGGTAATTTTCTATATTTTATGAAAGATATGAATCTTTTTATTATGGATGTGATTTTTTGATTTAATTTTGTCTTCTCTTATTTTTTTCAGTTGAAGATGGTGATCTCCTGGTTTCAACGGACATTTTTATGGATTTTTTCAGAGTTTAAAGCTATTTTCTACATTTTATGGAACATATGGATCTTTTTATTTAATGATATGATTTTTATAGCATAAGTTTGTTTGTCTTATTTTTCAGTTGAAGATGGCGATCTCCCAGTTCCAACAGATATTTTTATGGATTTTTCTATGCTCCACGCTATTTTCTAATATATATGGATCATTTTATTAAATGATAAGATTTATTGACCTTATTTTGTCTTATCTTATTTTTTGTTGAAGATGTCGATCTCCCGGTTCCAACGAACATGTTTGCGGATTTGTCTGAGCTCGGGACTATTTTCTACAGTTTATTGAAGATATGTATCTGAAAATGATGTAATTTTTATCGCATAATTTTGTCTTCTCTTATTTTTTAGTTGAAAATGTCGATCTCCTAGTTCCAACAGAATTTTGCATATTTTTCTGATCTCTGGGCTATTTTCTACATTTTCTGTAAGATATGAATCTTTATATTACATGATATGATTTTATGGCCAAATTTTGTCTTCACTTATTTTTTTCGTTGAATACGGCAAACTCCCATTTCCAACATATATTTTCACAAATTTTTTTGAGTTACGTGTTATTTTCTATATTTTCTGTAAGATATGAACCTTTGTATCAAATAATATGATTTTTATAGCATGTGTTTACATTCTCTTGTTTTAAGTTGAAGATAGCGATCTCCCGGCTCGGTCGAACATTTTTGCGGATTTTTCTGACCTCGAGGCTACTTTCTACATTTTCTGGAAGATATGGATCTTTTTATTAAATGATATGATTTTTGGCTTAATTTTGTCTTCTCTTACGTCTGATGGAGATCTCTCGGTTCCAACGGACATTTTGTGGATTTTTATTAGCTCCGGGGTATTTTCTATATTTTCTAAAAGATATGGATCTTTAGAGTAAATGATATGATTTTTATATCCAAATTTCATCCTCTCTTATTTTTTAGTTGAAGATAACGATCTCCCGACGGACATTTTTGCCGATTTTTATGAGCTCTGGGCTAGTTTTAAAATTTTATTAAAGATATGGATCTTTTTATTAAATGAAATGATTTTTGTAGACTAGTTTTGTCTTCTCTTATTTTTCAGCTGTACATGGCGATCTCTTGGTTCCAACGGACAATTTTATGGATTTTCTGAGCTTAGAACAATTTTTCTAACTTTCAGGAAGTTAGGGATATTTTTATTAAATGATATGATTTTTTGGCCTAATTTTATCTTCTCTTTTTTATTTGAAGATGGCGAACTCTTGGTTCCAACAGACATTTTTGCAAATTTTTTTGAGCTTGGAAATATTTTCTACAGTTTATTGAAGATGTGGTTCATTATATAAAATGATATGATTTTTACAGACTAAGTTTGTCTTCTCTTATTTTTTCAGTAGAAGATGGTGATATCCCATTTCCAACGGTTTTTTTTGGATTTATCTGATCTCGGGGCTATTTTCTAAATTTTATGGAAGATATGTTTTTATTAATGATAAGATTTTTATAACCTAAGTTTATCTTCTCTTATTTTTTTAATTGAATATGGTGATCTTCCAGTTCCAACGGACATTTTTCAGATATTTTTGTGGTCGGGGCTATTTTCTACATTTTATTGAAGATGTAAATCTTTTTATTAAATGATATGATTTTTGAATATGGCGATCTCCTGGTTCTGAGGACATTTCTGCCAATATTTCTGATCTCGGGGCTATTTTTCTACATTTTCTCGAAGATAAGTATCTTTTTATTAAATGATATGATTTTTGGACTAATTTTGTCTTCTCTTATTTTTTTCGTTAAAAATGGCAATCTCCCGGTTCTAACGGATATCTTTGCGGATTTTTCTGAGCTCCAAGCATTTCTCTATATTTACCGTAAGATATGAATCTTTAATTAAATGATATGAATTTTATAGCTTATTTTTGCCTTATCTTATTTTTCAGTTGAAGTCGACGATCTCCCAATTTCAAAGGAAATTTTTGCGTATTTTTCTGAGCTCGGGGCTATTTTGTATATTTTTTTGGACGATAAGGATCTTTATATTAATTGATATTGTTTTTATTGCCTAATTTTATCTTCTCTTATTTTCAAGTTGACGATGATGATCTTTTTTAATGATATGATTTTTTGGCCTTATTTTGTCATCTCTTATATTTCGGTTGAAGATGGAGTTCTCCCGATTCCAACGGACATTTTGCGTATTTTTTTGAACTCCAGGCTATTTTTTACATTTTCTGGAAGATATGGATCGTTTTATTAAATGACATCAGAGATCACAAAATTAGGCCAAAATTGTCCATTGAAACTGAGATATCGCTAATTTCAACTAAAATATAAGAGGAGACAAAATTCGGAACCGAGAAATCGCCATCTTTACATACAAAAATTTCTGTTGTAACTGGGATTTCGCCATCTTCAACTGATATGAATTTTATATATCATTTTCTGAGCTTGGTGCTATTTTTACATTTTATGAATGATATAGATTTATTTATTAATTGATATAAATTTTATAGCATAAGTTTGTCTTCTCTTATTTTCTAGATGAAGCTGACGATCTGTTTATTAAATGATATGATTTTAAGCCAAATTTTGTCTTCTGTTATATTCCAGTTGAAGATGGCGATCTCCCAGTTCCAATGGACATTTTACCGGATTTTTCTGACCTCCGGGCTATTTTCCACATTTTTGGAAGATATTTATCATTTTGTTAAATGATATTATATTTTGGCCTAATTTTGTCTTCTCTTATTTTTCAGTTGAAGATGGCGATCTCCTGGTTCCAACAGACATTTTGCGTATTTTTCGGTTAAAGATATGAAAATTTATATTAAATGATTTGATATTTATTAGTTGAAGATGGCGATCTCTCGGTTACAACAGTCATTTTTGCAGATTTTTCCTTGGCTCGGGGCTATTTTCTGTAGTTTATTGAAGATATGGATCTTTTAATTAAATAATATGATTTTTTATAGACTAAGTTTTCTTCTCTTATTTTTCAGTTGAACATGGCAATCTCCTAGTTCGGACGGACATTTTTGTGGATTTTCCTAACATCGACACTATTTTCTACATTTTTGGGAAGATATGAATCTTTTTGTTAAATGATATGATTTTTTGTCCTATTTTTTTCTTCTCTCACTTTGAAGATGAAGATGGCGATCTCCCGTTTCCAATAGGCAATTTGCGGATTTTTCTTAGCTCTGGGTTATTTTCTACATTTTACGTAAGATATGGATCTTTATATTACATGGTATGATTTTTATAGCCAAACGTTGTCTTCTTTTGTTTTTAAGTTGAAGATGACGATCTCCCGACAGACATTTTACGGATTTTTCTGAGCTCAGGGTTATTTTCTATATTTTTTGGAAGATAAAAATCTTTATATTAATTGATATGATCTTTGTTGCCTAATTTTGTCTTCTCTTATTTTACTGCTGATGATGGCTATATTTTTATTAAATGATACTTTTTTTCCTTATTTTGTCTTCTCTTATATTTCAGTTGAAGATGTTGATCTCCAGGTTCCAACGGACATTTTTGCGGATTTTTCTGAAATTTGGACTATTTTTCACATATTCTGGAAGAAATGGATCGTTTTATTAAATGATATCGGAGAAGACAAAATTAGCCCAAGAATGTACATTGAAACCAGGAAATCGCCATCTTCAACTGAAACATAACAGAAGACAAAATTCGGAACCAGGAAATCACCATCTTCATCTATAAAATGTCTGTTGTAACCGAGATATCACCATCTTCAACTGATAAGATTTATATATCTGATTTTCTAAGCTTGGTGCTATTTTCTACATTTTATTAAAGATATATATCTTTTTATTAATTGATATATAGCTTAAATTTGTCTTCTCTTATTTTCCAGTTGAATATAGCGATCTTTTTATTAAATGATATGATTTTTAAGCCGAATTTTGTCTCTCTTATTTATGTGACCCAGCCCATTAACTTATAAAATGAAGACCACATTCAAAGTGAAGGCCCAATAACAAGAGGTGATGCAAATCATAGAACAACTTCAAAGGATCTAGTTCAAGTGCCAATTGGACCAGTTACGCGTTTGCGAGCAAAGAGGTTCAAAGATGTACTCAACGGGCTGATTCAAGAGATCTGGGCTCGAGCAAATTCATGGAGGGCCATTGAACTTGAGCCATGTGTTCAACAAAGATGGCCCAACATGATTCAAGTTCTAGAAGAATCCAACTATGTATAGCTTAAATTCAGCAAGTAAATTGGCATGTGGAGGAGTAATCTTTTTGAAAGGTTTTGAATGCCAAATACTCTATTTGGAAGGCTTGCATGCATAGAAATTACTTCCCTTTTATATTTTTGGAAAGCTTGAATGCCTAGAAATTACTTTCTTTTTCTATTTTTGGAAGGCTTGCATGCCGAGATAATTATTTTCCATTCCTATTTGTTGGCAAGTGATTAGCCACCTTAATGGGCTGATTTGTAGACATAATTTTAGCCTAAATTTTAGGAATTTTCCTTGTAATTAAAAGGCATCTAAGCAATGGAAAATGGGATTAATTTTTTGGTAAAATTTCTGAGAGAATTTCTCTTTGGTTCTTTGAAGAACTATTCGAACTTATCAGAGTTTTCCATGGCGTTCACCATCGACTTATCAAACGGATTTCCACCACCGTTTCTGGCGTCTTCCTTAAACTGAGGTTCTTATTTGCAATAAGCAATGGATCGAGGTCATCCAAGGTTCTTGCTTTTGTCGTGCTACGGGTCGATGTCTTCATCCAAATTCTGATTATAGAACAATCTTGGGTTCCTCTTCGTTGTCGGGTCTCGTCATTCCTGGCAGGGTTCACATCATTTGGTATCAGAGCTTTGAGTCTAGATCAGGTTTGCCTATCTTTTAAATTAAAAAACCTTTCTTTTCTTTATTCAGTATTCTTTTAGTCTCTAAATTCGATTTACATATTTTTGTTTAGTCGAATTTCTTTATCCATTCTTCGTTCGTATTTTCTTTCGAAATATCGTTTCTTTACTATAAAAAATACAGTTGTTGGTTATACAAAAAAAATGATTCAAAAAAAAGCAAAAGAAGAAGAAGAAGAAAAGCAGAAGAAAAATAAAGAAGAAGAAATGAAAAACCAAACAAAAAAGGTTACACCGGATTAACAAATTTTTTTGTGTTATCATTCATTTTGGTTATAATCAGCACAACAAATCACATCACCCTAAAGATCTATCTTTTTGTGTGTGTGAAAATTCTCCCTCCAAAGACCAATCTTTTTTTGTGGAAATTTTGATAATTTTAGACTTCTAAAATTTTTGTCATCCGTGTTTCTTTTAATCTTCCTTTCAGATCTGAAGTTCCTTTATGAGTTTTTGGTGAATTGTTATTGGAAATTCTGTGTATTGTTTGTTTTAGTTCCAAAAGAACTGAAAGAGAAATTACAGAGTGAGAGAAGTAAGAATGGGTGGGAAGACATGATAAGGTAGAGATGCAGCATTATGTGGAGTGGGAAGACATGGTGCACTTGGCCATAAAAGTGGAGAAACAACTCAAGAGGAGGGGTGGATCAAGTACAGCCCATAACTCAAGTCCTACATCTTGGAAACCGAGTTATACAAAGAAGATGGACAAGCCACAAATGCCCAAACCTGAGCCTAAGTCTAAGAATATCTGTCACATTTCTCAAGGTAAATCAGACCCTTCAACCTCTAGAAATCGTGACATTAAATGTTTTAAATGCCAAGGCAGTGGATATATGGCAAGTTAATGCCCAAATAAGCAGGTCATGGTGTTACAAGACAGTGGTGAAATTGTCACCGAAAATGATGATTCTGACCATGATAAGATGCCACCATTAGAGGATGATCTCGAGGAGGAATATCTAGTCCCTGATGCTTTGACATTGGTGGCAAGGAGAGCATTGAGCATGCAAGCAAAAGGAGTTGAAGAAGTGCAACAGGAGAACATCTTTCACACCAGGTGCTACATCAAAGACAAGGTATGTAGCATGATTATTGATGTTGGTAGATGTACTAATGTTGCAAGTACAACAATGGTGGATAAATTGGGACTGCCTTCATTAAAGCATCATAGACCATACACGTTGCAATGGTTAAATGATAGTGGTGAAGTAAGGGTGAACAAGCAGGTGTTAGTTGCATTCCGGATTGGTAAATATGAAGACGATGTAGATGTGATGTAGTACCAATGCAAGCGGGACACTTGTTACTAGGGCATCCATTGCAGTTTGATAGGCGTGTGAAGCATGATGGCTTTACGAACAAATACTCCTTTGTACTTAATCAATGACCAATCACTCTTGTACCATAGACACCACGTCAAGTTTATAAGGATCAAGTGAGATTGCAAAAAGAGAGTGATCAAAAGAAAGAGAGTGAACATGAGAAAAAGAGTGAAAATCAGAGAGAGGCCGGAAAAATAAGAGAGAAAAAGAAAATCAAAATTCGGCCATTGAGAGAAAATCAAAGAGAAAACAAAAGAATTTCTATGCAAAATTGAGTGAAGTTAAGAGTGCAATGTTTTCAAATCAGCCGATGATTGTACGTTTGTACAAAGAGGCATTTTAAATACTAACCAACTTCATCTGCTTTGCCTAGTTTTATTGTTTCTCTTTTGCAGGAATATGAGAATGTTTTTCCTGAAGATATACCACATGGATTACCTCCAATCCGAGGGATTGAACATCAGATTGATTTTTTTCTAAGTGCGGCGATTCCAAACCGACCAGCCTATAGGAGCAATCCCGAGGAGACAAAGGAACTTCAATAGCAGGTAAGGAGTTGTTGGAGAACAGCAGGTAAGGAGTTGTTGGAGAAAGGGCACGTGATGAAAAGCATGAGCCCATGCGCTGTTCCAGTTTTACTTGTGCCTAAGAAGGATGGGATGTGGAGAATGTGCGTTGATTGCCAAGCCATCAACAACATAACGATAAACTATCGTCATCCTATTCCTCACCTAGATGATATGTTAGATGGGCTGCATGGTTCTTGTGTGTTTTTTAAAATTGATTTAAAAAGTGGTTATCATCAGATTAGAATGAAAGAACGAGATGAATGGAAAACTGCTTTTAAAACAAAATATGGTTTATATGAATGGTTAGTTATGCCTTTTGGTTTAACTAATGCTCCGAGCACTTTTATGAGACTTATGAATCATGTTTTGCGTGAATTTATAGGCAGATTTATTGTTATTTACTTTGATGAGATCCTAATTTATAGTAAGAACTTGGATGAACATGCAGTACATTTGAAATCTGTTGTAAATGTTCTTAGAAAAGAAAAGTTATTTGCCAACATGAAGAAGTGTACTTTTTGCACAAATAAGCTTGTATTTCTTGGATTTGTTGTTAGTGCACAAGGTATACATGTTGATGAAGATAAGATACGTGCAATATAAGAGTGGACAAGTCCCACACGTGTAGGTAATGTTCGTAGTTTTCATGGACTTGCTAGTTTTTACCGGCGGTTTGTGAAGGACTTTAGTAGAATAGTTGCACCACTTACTGAACTGATCAAGAAGAACGTTGGATTTAGATGGGGACAAGAATAAGAAGAGGCATTTCAGCTAATCAAAGAGAAGTTGACCAACACTCTTTTATTTTCTTTACCTAACTTTTCAAAAATGTTTGAGATTGCATATGATGCTTCAGGAATTGGCATAGGCGTAGTTCTTATGCAAGAAGGATGATCAATTGTTTACTTCAGCAAAAAACTAAGCAAGGCAGCTTAAAACTACCCAACGTATGATAAGGAGCTGTATGCATTGGTTCGAGCTTTAGAGACATGGCAGCACTACCTATGGTTAAAGGAGTTCATGATTCACACAGATCATGAGTCCTTGAAACACTTAAAGGGACAACACAAGCTAAACAAAAGGCACGCTCGTTGGGTGGGGTTCATCGAAACGTTTCCATACGTCATCCGATATAAGAAAGGTAAGGAGAATGTGGTCGCTGATGCACTTTCTCACAGGTATGCATTACTTTCTACACTTGACGCAAAATTGCTTGGGTTTGAGTGCATTAAAAATTTATATGCTGATGACCATGAATTTTATGAGGAATATCGTGCTTGTGAGAAAACCCCTAATGGTAAGTTCTTTAGATATGATGGGTTCCTGTTTCAAGAAAATAAGCTATGTGTGCCTAATTGTTCATTAAGAGAGTTGTTAGTGCAGGAATCTCATGGTGGGAGATTAATGTGACATTTTGGAGTTGGAAAGACTTTAGCTATTTTGCAAGAACACTTCTATTGGTCACACATGAAAAGATATGTTGAGAGAATTTGTGGGAGATGCGTTACATGTAGGCAAGCTAAATCTAGAATTCAGCCCAACGGTTTATATACCCCTTTACCAATTCCTAGTGAGCCTTGGATTGATATTTCAATGGATTTTGTGTTAGGATTGCCTAGGATGAAACGAGGAAGAGACTCAATTTTTGTGATTGTGGATAGATTTTCTAAGATGGCACACTTTATTCCATGTCATAAAACGGATGATGCCTCACATATTGCTAATTTGTTCTTTAGGGAGATTGCGTGATTACATGGCATGCCAAGAACAATTATTTCAGATCGAGATGCTAAGTTCCTGAGCTATTTTTGGAAGACGTTGTAGTGTAAGTTAAGTATTAAGCCGTTGTTTTCTACTACTTGTCACCCATAAACTGATGGTCAAACCAAAGTAGTGAATATGACTTTGTCTACCTTGTTAAGGGTAATCATTAAAAAGAACATCAAAACATGGAAAGACTGTTTACCACATGTTGAATTTGCTTACAATAAACTGTTCATTCTGCTACTAAATTTTCACCATTTGAAATTGTATATGGATTTAATCCTTTAACTCCATTGGATTTATCTCCTTTACCTTTGACTGAGCGTGTTAATTTAGATGGCAAAAAGAAGGCTGACTTTGTCAAACAGATTCATGAGAAAGCAAGACTTACCATTGAACGAATAATAGAGCAATACACAAAACAAGCCAACAAGGGGTGTCATAAGCTGATCTTGGAACTGGGAGACTAGGTATGGTTACATATGAGAAAGGAGAGATTTTCAGAACAAAGACGCTCAAAATTGCTTCCAACGGGAGGAGATGGTTGACGTCCCCTAGATTTTGCAATGTGTAGTCGGAACGGGGATACCAGATTTAAATATTTATAACCGCAAGCGCACGGTATTGTAGTGTGGCTTGGGGGTCGAACACGGGGAGGCGTGTGGTGTACTTGTTATCAGACAGGATCCAGATCACCCGGTGGGCGAGCTAGCCCTATCGCTCGGTGGATTGTCACGAAATGAAACTACTAAAGTTGTAAGATATAAGAAGGAACCCAGGACTTTGGTTTCCACCCTATTGTGTGCTCTCTCTGTTACGACCGACGGATAGGGATACGATTGGATTCTAGGGTTTAGGGGTGAGACGTTGCCTCTAAAAGTGATACCTAGCGTCCCATAGGCCCGATATTCCGGTCGATGCCTAGGATGATACGCCAGGTCTACACGGCTTCGGACGGTGGGCATTCCCATGACCATTAACAACGACCAACTCCAGGAGCACTAAGCTCGCAACGATTGCTCTCGACATTTCATCATGCCATTCTCACGTGCTAGAATTCAATGTCTACGCTAGAGGTGTGAGCTGTGGCTAGGGGATCAAACTCCTGTTTTATTTCCCCTTGACCCGACGGTCAGAGGCGGTCTTTCTCCCGCCAATGACAATGAAATGCCCTGCGTAACCATCTAAATTCCTATATCCTATCGAATCCCTAATCCTGTGGTCGTTCTAGGGAGAACCCAAGAAGGGGTTTCCACTAATGTCCCAGATTAGGTAACTACTCACAATTCATTGCAAAAAGAGCAACACAACAAATTATGGCCATTAAAATCAAGATCAAGCAATAGAAATACGGAGCAAATAGTAGAACACAATATCCAAGTATCAAGACAATCAGAGAACTTACAAAACAGAATAAATTCGCAGCTGCCAAAAATCCCTAAAAGACAGTTTTAGAAAAGGGGATCTCGTTCTGGGAAAAAACCTAGGTCTATATATAGAATACAAGACCACCTGATCGGTTGAAGCATCAACGATCGGGTGAGTCGATGGTTGACTTGGCCTACGGTTCTTCAGATGCTTTACTCGATTGCTAAACCGATCGAGTGAGTCATCGGGTTGTGAGTTGGGGAACTTTGGCTACAGATGAACCGATCGGGTGAGTTTTCACCCGATCGGTTGGAATTCAGCTCCAAAAGACATTGAGCACTGTCGCAACCACTCGATCGCTGAACCGATTGGGTGGGCTCTTCTCCACTGCTGCTTCTGTCTGGGTCGTATACTCATGCATGAACCGATCGGGTGGGTCTGTCCACCCGATCGGTTGAGGGCTGCTATATGATATTCTTCGACGTTTGGCCCTCAGGATCGCGCATGGTACCTCCCGTTGCTTCGGGGACTCATGATATTTGCTTTATATATCCCCAGCGCTGGCAATCTCCTGCAATGGCACAACAACATAAAGAAGTGAAAAGATACTAAAAACCACAAAAGAATAGATACAAAACAATGGAAAACAATGGAAAATCACGAATAAGACGTGTATGAATATATAAAATATAAACGCACGTCAAAATCCCCCAAGCTGAATCCTTCCTCGTCCTCGAGGAAGATGAGTGAGAATAGGAGCTCGGAGGGAAAAATAGAAAGGAAGAAATAGAAAAGAAAGCAAAGTCCTTGATCACCCGTCAAAAACTAACTCACCACACTAAGCAAGCATGCAGTAAACACATCACTAAACCCAGGAATAAGAGTCCATACAAGTGTCGTGGGTCCATGCGGTGAAGCGCGAGTGAGTGAGGTCGTGAGCTAGCAGATGTTGTTACTATCTAAATTGTGCAATAAAGCTCCATATACACATGCCTAAGGAATGACCCAAATATCGATTCAATTCGAATAAGCTGTGAATAATAGCTCAAGCATGCATTAGAATAGAAAAAGAATTGAAGCGTATCATGTGTCGGGGACTCCACTACTAGGGACTAGAAGATCACCGCACTATTGCCTAGATAATCGCTAGAAAATTCCTATGCCAAGCGTGTTCTAAAACAAAGGAGGTTGAGAAGGTGTGGAGTAGAACACTTGGTGCAAATTCTCGCCTTCCCTTTATTCACGGTAGATAGGAATGATATTCACAACAGGAAATTTTTTTGGGTTTTGGGTATTTGTATTTTTTTGGATTTTTGGCTATACATATTTTTTCTCTCTTTTTTATTTTTGGATTTTTCTTCTCTCTTCTTTTTTTTGAATTTTTGGATTTTGGGCTATATATTTGTGTACTCTCCCAAGTGGGAGAACGGTACACGACGAGGTGATTTGCACCAAGTAAAACAAAAAAGAAATCAAAGTCTAAACACTTGGGCAAAAGAAAAAATTTTCACGAATCAGAGTATAAGCAAAATGGGTTATCCTAGTCCTATTGGTAGAATCCCGACACATACGATTTGAAGCGTAAATATATTATTCATGCATAAAGAAGTAGACACTGGAGGCAAAATACCGCATATTCGAAATTGAAGCATGATAGTCTAGGGGTCAACCAAGGATAGGCATATAAAACGAAATCACAACATAGAAGCACACTAACTAGCTAGTTACGACAAACAACTCACACAAAAGCAAGTGAACCCACGGAGCATGAAATGCAATAGGACTCGGCTTCCTAGGGGTAGTGAAAGTGATTATCGTAGCTAAGCTAAATGTGTGTGTGGTTCCGTGGCAGTTCATCATGAGGGGTCATCTCTAGGAGAGGGAGAATAAAAAGAAGGAAAGAAAAAGGAAAAACACGAAGAAAACGACTCAAAAACGGTGAAAAAACACAAAACTGACGCACAAAGTGCGACTCCCCCAAGCTGAACTTTGCATTGCCCTCAATGCAATAAGAGTAAATACGGGAGGGCAAGGAAAATGGGAGGGAAGTATGCACCGACACAAAAAACTTGAAAAACATGGAAGACACACAAAATGAAAAAGAAAATAAAGAAAATAAACATCCGAACGAATTATACCAAGAACACAGACACACGGACACATATAAACAAGCACACACCACCAACATGATACGACAACAAATCACAAAAATTTTGAATTCCCCCAAGCTAATCATGACAATGCTTGAGAAAAGATGTGATCGTGGTGAATCAGAAATAATGGCTGGGGGAAAAATCAGTCTGAGCTGTCATCGGAGGAGTTGTAGGGAGATGGAGAGGAAGTGGGTGAATAGTGGACGAAAGATGATGGTGTGGACGATGGAGAGGGAGTACCGATAGGAGAAGGAGGTGCCACGGGTTGGATCATAGGTGGGTCAAAATTTATCGACGGATCGTGGTGGAGTATGAGGGCACCGGGTGAACCGACACATGGGTGCCAATCGGGAGGATCCAAGAGTGGAAAATGTACTAGTGAGAAATACCAAGGATCTGGATAGAACTCCCATGGTAAATGAGAAGTGCGAATGGGGATTCACTCAAAAGATGATGGTGGGAGGATGGCAAAAGGAGTATTGTCAGGACTATAAAGGTAGACTGCACGTTCGTGACTGAAAGGAGTGACCATACCGATATCGATCAAGTAGTCGCGATCGATACGGGTTCGACCCGGTAAAATTTGGAGGTCAGACGGTAGCCTCAAAACATGGCTGACAATTAAGGTGATCATCTCACAACAACAAATTGGTCCAAAAGTTGCACGGCTAACAGATAAAATCTCGTGGATGATCCAATGGGCGGTGTTAATGGGCAATGGGTCATGTCCACAGATTCTGTCGTGAGACATGGCATAAAGAAAGAAAAGCTCATCCCTAGACACCATGGAAACATCCATGCGGGAAAAGATGGTGTTGGCAAAGAGGCGGTGAGCGAAGTGGTAACATGGGTGTAAAATATAGGATGCAAGTGCCCCCGATGGAAATGTGGTGTACCGGGTGAACCGTTGCCAAACACCATCATCTCGAAAATAAGAATAGATATCAGACCGATCATGAGTTGAACATTCAACACAATGATCGGGGTGAGGGAACTTTAGCGAATTGTTGAGCTCGGCAAAATTCATTGAAAAGTCGGTATTGAAAGCGCGGAATGTAAATCCCCAATCAAACACTTCGAGAGAACAAAGGAACTCGAGTGTGAGATTTTGATGTGTGAGGGCATGAGCAAGCAGTAGGAAATCGCACCCAATGCATTCAAAAAGTTTGGCTACGCCCCTCAAAAGTCCGAGAGATTCGAGCGTGGGGCGATCAGCAAAAAGTGTAGGTCGTATAGGGCGATGAAGAAGGGTATGCAAACGTGCAGATTGTTCTTCAGAGGAAGGTTAGATGCCAAGGAAAGATGGGGGAAAAGGGCCGTGTAGGTTGTGTCTACGTGAAGATGATGCATGCTCTTTTCCCTTTCCGGACATGGTAATGATGTAAGGGAAGAACAATTACATGGGGAAAATGTGTCTACAATTATGATAAAGCAGATGTAGGAAGCAAACACAAAATCAAAACGTTGCACACAAGCTGGGAAACATAAAGATTGGAAAGAGGTTACCCAACATGATGCAACTCCAAGCTAGATACTCCCCTCTTGATCCACTGTTGCACGATGGAGTGATTTGTGGAGCCGTCGCGCACTAATCCAACAAGAACTGAAATTTCGAAAATTGGGGGCTAGGGTTTGGGTTTGGGTGATTTGCAGTTGAATGTGGTTGATAGGAGGTTTTTGATGGTGGGGAAGTACGTGAAGAAGTGGGGGAGTGATTTTAGGAGTGGGGGAGTGATGGAGGAGATCGATTTGGAAGAAGGAGAAATGGACCGTGCGAATGAGGATTCGGAAGTCGGGTGAATGAGGTCGGGTGAGGGGTAGTATATATATCGGGTTAGGCGAACCGATCGGATGAGATCTCACCCGATCGGGTGGGTCGACTTCGAAATTTTCTTGTTGGAAAACGGTTACATGTAAACCAATCGGGTGGGATTTCACCCGATCGGTTGACCGCTTCACTAATTTCCCGAGGGCTCTGTCATCTCCACCCGGTCTACCACCCGATCACAGCTTCTATCACCCGATCGGTTGGGTTTTCACCAAAATTCCTGAGAGCTCTGTCATCGCCACCCGATTTGCCACCCAATTTGCCGTATGGGCCACCCGATCGGTTGGCTTATGTGCTAATACTGGCCATCTTCTGATGCTGGCCACCCAATCGGTTGATGCATGAACCGATCGGGTGGGGCAATTTCCTACACAAAAAGAAAAATTTATCTAAGTCTCCCAACGACAATCCCCATAGTAGAATTTATTCACAAAAATAAGAGAAAACTAATCCTATAAAAACCGACAAAAGTTTAGAACATGGGTTGCCTCCCATGAAGCGCTGTTGTTTAAAGTCGTTTGCTCGATTCCTCAATTCGTGCTCAATTCGGATTCGGAGAGTTTGCAGCAAGCTATCGGTCGTTGAACCTCCGACCAGAAACAACGCGGGTTCGCTGATCGCATAGTGTTTCAAACGCTGCCCATTGACTTTGAACGATTCATCTCTTCCCATTATCTCAATTGCTCCATGCGGGAAGACCTTGGTGACTCGGTAGGGTCCTGACCAACTAGACTTGAGCTTTCCGAGAAAGAGCCTCAGTCTTGGATTGAATAAGAGAACTAAGTCTCCTTGAATTCTTTCTTTAAAATGCGATTGTCGTGCCACCGCTTCAACTTCTCCTTGTAGATCCGTGCATTTTCGTAAGCGTTGAGCCGGATCTCGTCGAGTTCATTAAGTTGTAGCCGTCGGTGGCTTCCTACCTCCTTGGCGTCGAAATTCAGATTCTTGACAGCTCAAAATGCCTGTGCTCCAATTCCACATGCAGGTGACATGCTTCCCGTAGACAAGTCGGTAAGGGGTCGTGTCGATCGGAGTCTTAATGCAGTCCTGTAGGCCCAGAGCGCATCTGAAAGTTTCGATGACCAATCCTTCCTAAAGCTAGCCACATTCTTCTCAAGGATGCTCTTAATTTCTCTGTTTGAAACTTCCACATGGCCTCTTGTCTGCGAATGATAAGCACGCCCGATTCGGTGCTGCACTCCGTACTTCTTCAAAAGAGCTTCAAATTTCTTCTCTATGAAGTGGCTCCCTCCGTCACTAATTAAAACTCGAGGCATGCCAAATCTCGGGAAGATGTTGTTTTTAAAGAATTTGGCCACCACCCGAAAATCATTGGTGGGGCTAGCCATCGCTCTACCCACTTGGACACATAATCCACGGCCAGCAAGATGTACTGATTTCCAGAGGATGAGGGAAATGGCCCCATGAAGTCGATTCCCCAAACATCAAAGATCTCAACTTCCAAGATGTAATGCTGATGCATTTCATTCATCTTGGATATGTTTCCTGTCCTTTGGCACTTTTCGCAAGCCTGGACATAAGCATAGGTGTCCTTGAAAGGAGTCGGCCAATAGAATCCACTCTGGAGAATCTTTGTCGTGGTCTTATAAGCGCTCGTATAGCCTCCACATTGTTAATCATGGCAATGAGAAATTATCGAGGTCGCTTCTGTCTCGGGGATACACCTTCGAATCACCCCGTCATTACAAGTCTTGTACAAATAAGGGTAATCCCAATAAAATTTCCGGACTTCGTGAAAGAATTTCTTCTTTTACTGATAGCTCACATTGTGGGGGTATGATGGCGCATGTTAGATAATTGGCGATGTCAGCATACCATGGAGTCCAAACAGAAGAGATAGAGAAAAGATGCTTGTCAGGGAGTGAGTCATCAATAGGAGTGGCATCCGGATCTAGAGTAGGCAACCTGGACAGGTGGTTGGCAATGACATTCTCCGCCCCTTTCTTGTCCTTGATCTCTAAGTCGAATTCCTGAAGGAGGAGAATTCACCTTATGAGGCACGGCTTGGCCTCTTTCTTGGTCAAAAGGTATTTGAGGGCGGCATGATCGGTGTGCACGATTACATTGGCACCCACAAGATACGACCGAAACTTGTCCATGGCATGGATGACGGCTAGCAATTCCTTCTCCATTGTCGTATAGTTCCTTTGGGCCTCGTCAAGTGTCTTGCTCGTATAGTATATGGCGTGCAGATTTTTGTCCTTCCTCTGCCCCAAGACGGCCCCAACTGCATAGTCGCTAGCATCGCACATTAACTCAAAAGGTAGACTCCAGTCGGGCGGTTGAATCACAGCTACGGAAATAAGGGCTTGCTTCAAAAGGCGGAAGGCTTCCATACACTCATCATCGAAGACGAAAGGTGTATCCTTCACGAGGAGTTGAGTCAAGGGCCTAGAAATTTTAGAGAAGTCCTTTATGAACCGACGGTAGAATCCCGCATGCCCTAAGAAACCATGGACTCCCCGAAGGTTAAGTGGAGGCGGAAGCTTTTCGATCACGTATACCTTTGCCTTGTCCACCTCAATCCCTCTTAAAGAAATAATGTACCCAATATAACTCCTTCCTGGACCATGAAGTGGCATTTCTCCCAATTTAGAACTAGCCCTTTATCTTGACACCTTTTCAGGACTTTAGTCAGGTTGCAGAGACACGAGTCGAACTCCGTTCCTTAGACGAAAAAATCATCCATGAAGACCTCCATTATATCTTGGGAGTAGTCGGAGAAAATTGTGGACATCAATCTTTGAAATGTAGTCGTGGCGTTGTAAAGCCCAAACGGCATTCTCCTGTAAGCATACGTCCCAAATGGACAAGTAAAAGTTGTCTTTTCCTAGTCATCATTGTGGATGGAAGTTTGCAGAAAGCCAGAGTATCCGTCCTGAAGCAGAAGTAATTGTGCTTGGCTAGCCTTTCGAGCATCTGATCAATAAAAGGGAGGGGATAGTGATCTTTCCTTGTGGCCTTGTTCAATTTCTGGTAGTCGATACACATCCGATATCCGGTGACGGTCCTCGTGAATATAAGCTCGTTTTTCTCATTATGAATGACCGTCATTCCTCCCTTCTTGGGCACAACATGTACCGGGCTAACCCAACGACTGTCGAAAATATGGTAGATAATCCCGGCTTGGAGGAGTCTAACCATCTCCTTCTTGACTACTTCCATCATGATGGGGTTCAATCTTCGTTGTGGCTCGATGGAAGAGGCTTGCTCATCTTCTAGCAATATCCTATGCGAGGAAAGCCCCAAGCTCACCCCCTTTAAGTCCTCAATCGCATATCCAAAAACATTCTTGAATCTTTTCAGAACATCAAGTAATTTATGTTGAGTATTGGACTTCTCCCTACTTGGTGTTAATGATGAGCAAACATAAATACTTGTGATTAATCCCCTATTTTACAGTTAATCCATTGCCTAAGCTTACTATGAAGATCAACTAGCAATGGATGACTCACAAACGTGATTGAAGGCAAATGATATGAATTGGATGATCGTAGATTGATGATTGAAGCTCCGTAAAGACTTCAAGCTCATACGATGGAAAGAAGAGATTATTCGTCAATGTAATTTCTCTTTTATCTCTTCTAGTATGTAGCTTAGAAGTAGAACTTTGATGGAGCACTCACACACATCTACTTTCGGTCATATGACATCTCTAGACCTTTGTCCTTTGATCTCAATTCAATTCTCTTTTGTTTGTACTAGGATTGTTCATAACAGCCGACTGCTGAACAGTTTACAGTCGTCTGTCTCAAAACAGTCGACTGTGTTTTGTTCTACAGTCACCGGTTATGCACAGACTATTACAATGCAGTTTTGGGCCTTCTCTGATTATTTCGCATAGGCTACTGTTGAACGATTCACAGGCGCCTGTCCTTGTGACAGTCGACTGTCTATTGTACAACAGTCGCCTGTCTCTCCTTGCCCAAACTATGTTTTGATCTCACTTCTACGGCCAGTCGACTTATGCTGTATATACAGTTGACTGTCTATTAGATCAGTCAACTGTCTGTGCTGCAACAGTCGCTTATCTGTAAATCAATTCTTTGATTCAGCTCTCTGGAAATTTATCATGATTGTGACAGTCGTCTGTCTAAGGTTATACAGTCGCCTGTTCCGATTAACAGTCGACTGTGTTCCTTGCATCAGTCGTCTGTCCTGTATCTTGTGAGATTTCCAGTATTTGTCTAACTTACTCATCTCTCGGCCAGTCGCCTGTCGAAGAAATTACAGTCGCCTGTTGGTTTAACAGACGATTGTCTTTGCTTCATCAGTCGACTGTCCACGTGGTAAGTTACCGTTATGAATTCTCACCTACCCTTGCTGACTGTGCAACAGTCGACTGTGGATTGTTCAACAGTCGACTGTCGCGAGTTCAGATTATATCCGTTGAGATTTTTCTCACGGATTTCGATTAGGTTTTTGCCTAAACTGGTTTGTGGATTTGAGAAAGCTATAAATAGAGCTTCTACTGTTTCATTGGAAGGTTACTCATTCATTGCAAAAACCTTCAAGCTTTCATTTCCAAAGATCAAAGCTTTCAAATCCAAAGCCCTAAGTATTTCCAAATCTTGTTCTCTTTCTCTCCAACCTAGAACCAAAGATTAATCTTCTAGGCATTTGGTGCAGTCAAGACAAAGGGCTTTTCTCCTCTCTTCCAAGAGAGTTCTTCAACACACATCACACTTCTCCTTCAAGTTATACTTCAAGGCATAGGTGATTGTAAGTGTTGCTTTCAGATTTCATAACTTCTTTATTTGAATTGTGCTCTCGGTTGTGAGAGTAGTTTTTGCTTGCTCCCTGGTTATGGGAGTCAAGGACATCGATTGTATTCGATTGCACTTGTAGGGTTGCTACAAGTGGGTTTTAAGGAAACCTCAAGTTAGGGTTCTAACTTGAGTATCCGGTGGTATCCGGGTGGTAGGGACGTAGGATTACCGGGAACAAGTCGGGAGTTGACTTGGGTAATCCGAACCCTTGAAACATATCTACGTTTGCGTGTGTTTCTCTTTGGGTTGTTTTTCTATTCCGCACTATTTGTTGGATTGCATTTTATTTGGCGTAAATTCCTTTTAAATTTGCATAAACACTATTCAACCCCCCCTTCTAGTGTTTTTCCCATAGACAGAGTCCTTACAATTGGTATCAGAGCGTAAGGTTTTATCTATGGCATCCAACAACAACAACGTTCCTCCGCCGCCTACGTACAATAATCACGACCGTGATGGAGCGTCCACACTTTTCGAAGGTCAATCTACGGTACGTCCTCCACGTTTCAATGGTACTAACTTTGGTTATTGGAAGTGTAGGATGTAGACATTCCTTAGGAGTGCTTCTCTTTGGAGAACTCTCCACAAGGAGTACGTCTAGCCCTCCGAAGATGATTTCGAGAAATGGATGACTTCCGAGAAGTCCGCCGAAGTCAACAACGCTAAAGCAATGAACGCTCTTCATTGTGCGTTGGACCCGAATGAGTTCAACAAGATATGCACATGTAAGAGTGCATATCAAATTTGGAACCATCTCATCGTTACCCACGAGGGAACAAATAAGGTAAAGCTTTCAAAGTTATATGTTGCCGTGCAAAACTTCGACTTGTTTCACATGCAGGAAAATGAGAGCATTGCGTCGATGTACGGACGCTTTACCGACATCACAAACGAATTGGAAGCCCTTGGCCAAATCTACACCGAACTTGAAAAGGTAAGGAAGATCATCATGGGGATGACCTCCAAATGGGATAGACGAGCAATCGCCATTGAGGAGATCAATGACTTGAAGAACTACACCGTGGTGAATCTCATCGGGACTCTTATGTCTTACGAAGTAAGACGGGATAACCGATTGAAGATTCGAGCCATGATGAATCCCTCGGAGGCCAAGAAGAAAGCATTGGCGTTCAACGCTAATTCGTCATCCTCTGAAAGTGATGAATCCGAGAATGAGATGGATTTGGGTGAAATGGCCCAAATGGCGAAGAAGTTCCAACGCTTCTTCCGCAAAGGTAAATTTCCCTCCAACAAACGTTTTGAGTCTACTAATGCTACTTCCTCTCTTTGTTATAAGTGTAATAAGCCAGGGCACATCAAGAGGGATTACCCAATGCTAAACAATAAAGAAAAGTGGATGGCACCAAAGTACCACAAGTCCAACAAGAACAAGAAAGACAAGAAGAATGGACTCGTCGGTATCTTTGATGACTCAAGTGATGACTCATCAAGCGATTCCGATGATGAGAAGGGTGAGAGCGCCCACATGTGCTTCATGGCACTTGAAGACCCATTCTCGAATGAGAGTGATTCCGATACGGATAACACCGAGGTAACCATGGATGAACTTCGTATAGCTAATGAAGAACTATTTGCTAAATACCAATCTTTAATGCTTAGATACTCTAGCTTAAAGAAATCAAAAGTTAGCAAGTCATCCATTCCATGCATTATCAACAATGACACCATTGTTGATACTTTAATCGTTGAGAAAGCAAACTTAGCTTCTCAAAATATCACTTTGAGAGATGAGGTGAATTCCCTCAAATCTCAACTAGTTCAAACACACCCCATGGATAATATTGATCTAGTTACACGCCACACACAATTGGGATTAGAGAATGATTCTCTTAAAACCCAAGTGCACGAGCTCAAAGCACGGGTGTCCACCTTGGATTCCAACATTTCTTCTTTAAAAGAGAAATATGAGCTCATGTCCTCCCGTATTGTGAGATTCAATAAGGGACAAGGACAATTGGATGATTTGCTTGCAAATAAATTTCCGGCCACACATCGTGTTGGCCTTGGATTTGTAAAGGCAAATGCATCTAATGATCGCACCTCTTATAGTGGTGTCACTATATATTTTATGAGGCCTTCCTCCGGTGCATCCACAAGTGGTGTCAAAGACACTATAGGTAGCAATCCTACCAAGAATATCACCACATCACCTTCTCTTCCTTTTGGCAAGAAACCCACTAAGGGTGGAAACCAAAAGCAAGGCCATGCTTATATGTACACTAATACTCATCCATGTAGGAAACATCCTACTTCACAAGTGGATAATCATGACACATTTTATGCTCCGCACCCACGGACACGTACATAACCACACATGAGAAACACTCATGTACGTGCTCCCACACACCCATATGCTCATACACATCATTCTTTCATGCATGCTAATTATCCACATGTCATGCATGATCAATATGCTTCACATAATGTGCATGTTCCCAAGAATACATATCATTCTAGAATGTACAATGCATATCCTCCACCACATCTTTATGCTAGAAATCATGTTCCTAAGAAGCATGCACCACGTAGAAATCCAACACATATGCATGCAACTAGGAATAGGACTCCCAAGATGTACACTATTTGGGGTCCTAAGAACACTAGTCTAAATGTTAGGAATGCTTATGTTGATTCCTACTTTCATGATGTAATTAGAAATAGTAACTATGTTGGGAAGCGGAAGTCCACTTGGACTTGGCTTCCAAAGGGCTAATCCCCTTGGACCCAACAAACATTGGGTACCATAAGCTTATGGTATATTATATAGGTACCCAAGAGAAAGAAGAAGAGCAATGAATGCCTTATTAGCTCTAAAGGGAAAGGATGGATTCTTGATAGCGGTTGCTCCAAACACATGACGGGAGATCCCTCATTGCTCTCCGAAGTGATTAGCATCAAAGATGGTGCAACAGTCACTTTTGGAGGTAATCAAAAGGGAACCATCATAGGAGTAGGTATCGTTGGTAATCCTTCCAAACCCCTAATTACTAATGTTTATCTTGTTAGTGGTTTATGTCACAACCTCATTTCCATGAGTCAACTTTGTGACAAAGGTTACAAGGTTAACTTCGGAGAAGGATTGTGTACTATTGTTGATTGTGATTCAATTGTTTTATTTTTCAGTATTAGGCGTAAAAATATTTATTATTTAAGCTTGCCTAAAACCGTAGAACATTGCTTAGTTGCTAACACAAGTGAACAACTATTATGGCATCGCCGTTTTGGTCATGTTCACTTCAACCACTTATATAAGTTAGCTAAGCATGATCTAGTCAAAGGTTTTCCTAAGATTGTTTTTAATAAGAAAAATTTTTGTGATTCATGTCAAAGAGGCAAACTAAGTAAATCTTCATTTAAGCTTAAAGAAGGGATTACTTCTAAGAGGCCCCTAGAACTTCTTCATCTAGATTTATTTGGGCCAACTAGAACCGCTTCTTTAGGTAATGCTCATTATGGACTAGTTGTCGTTGACGACTTTTCTAGATTTACTTGGGTTTCATTCTTAACTAATAAGAATGAAGCTCATGAAGAGTTTACCAAATTTGCAAAGAAGATTCAGACTCTTTTAGGATTCACCATTATCACTATTCGTAGTGATCATGGAGGAGAATTTGAGAATGAGGCTTTTACTAAGTTTTGTGATGACTTCGGGATAACTCATAACTTTTCCTTTCCTCGTGCACCACCACAAAATGGTGTTGTAGAAAGAAAGAATAGGACTCTTATTGAGTGTGCTCGCACTATGCTCCATGATAGTCATTTAGGATTACAATTTTGGGCAGAAGCGGTGCACACGGCATGCTATGTGCTCAATAGGATCCTAGTGAGACCCCGAACAAACAAAACTTGTTTTGAGTTGTTTTATGATAAAAAGCCTCAAGTGAAATATTTTCGTGTCTTTGGTTCAAAATGTTTTATAAAGAACACCTTTGGTAATTTAGACAAATTTGAGCCAAGATCCGATGAAGGAATTTTTGTTGGATATTCCACACGTAGCAAAGCCTACTGGATATACAACAAAACTTCTTCAACGATTGAGGAATCACTTCACGTATCTTTTTATGAAGATTTTGACTTTCCTCATGTTGATGATGATAATGTAGAGATTCTTTGTGACTCTCTTAATAATGTTAAGATTAATGATAATATTGTTGAGACTAACCCTTCTAACGAAGTTGTTGAAGTTGTTCCTAGTGATCCAGGTTTACCCAAAGCTTATCCAACCGTTCGCAACCATCCCCATAACCAAATTATTGGAGATATTGGTGTGGGTGTTCGAACGAGATCAAGAATTGAAGAATTCTCCCATTGCGCATTCGTCTCTACCATTGAGCCAAAGAACATTCAAGAAGCTTGTGAAGATAGCTATTGGATAGTGGCAATGGAAGAAGAACTAGCGCAATTCGAGAGAAATGAAGTTTGGGAACTTGTACCTCTTCCAAGTGGTCACCAAGCTATTGGGACCAAATTGATCTTCAAGAACAAGACGGATGAAAACGAGGTAATCACACGGAACAAAGCAAGGTTAGTAGCTCAAGGCTACCGGTAAGAGGAAGGTATTGATTTCAAAGAATCCTTTGCCCCCGTAGCTAGATTAGAAGCTATTAGGTTGCTTTTATCTTTTGCATCCCATAAGAATTTTAAATTGTTTCAAATGGATGTTAAAAGTGCATTTTAAATGGATTTGTAAATGAAGAAGTCTATGTTTCTCAACCTCCCGGTTTTATTCATGAGAAATTTCCAAACCATGTTTTCAAACTTAAGAAAGCGTTGTATGGATTGAGACAAGCTCCTAGAGCTTGGTATGATCGCCTTAAGACCTTTCTTTTGAATTTAGGTTTTAAAATGGGAGAAGTTGATTCTACACTCTTCATTAAAGATTATGAAAATGACATTCTTTTGATTCAAGTTTATGTAGATGATATTATTTTCGGTTCTACTAACTTTAATCTTTGTCAAGAATTTTCCAAGTTTATGAAGGATGAGTTTGAGATGAGCCACATGGGAGAGCTCACCTACTTCCTTAGATTGCAAATTCGACAAATGGAGAATGGCACTTTCATACATCAGACAAAGTACACAGGGGAGCTTATTAAGCGATTCGGGATGGAATCGTCTTCAAGCAAAAGGACTCCCATGAGTACTACAACTCATTTACACAAGGATGAAAGCGGAAAAGATGTAGACGTTCGTCTATATCGAGGTATGATCGGTAGCTTACTTTACTTAACTGCTAGTAGGCCTGATATCATGTTTTCCGTATGTATATGTGCTAGATATCAAGCAAGACCTAAGGAGTCACACTTGATTGCGGTTAAACAAATATTTCGTTATCTCAATCAATCCCTAGATTATGGGTTACTTTACCCTAAGTCTAGCACGTATGAGTTAATCTCATATAGTGATGCCGACTTTGTCGGATGCAAGTCCGACAGGAAAAGTACTAGTGGCACATGCCATTTCTTAGGAAATTCCTTAGTTTCTTGGTTCTCTAAGAAACAGAATTCGGTGTCATTGTCCACGACTGAAGCGGAATATATTGCCGCGGGTCTTGCATATGCACAAGTTCTTTGGATGAGACACACTCTTAGTGACTATGGTGTCAATTGTGATACTTGCCCTATCATGGTTGATAACCAAAGTGCTATTTGTCTTTCCAAGAATCCGGTACACCACTCCCGTACCAAACACATAGACGTAAGACACCATTTTATAAATGATCATGTAGCTAAGAAGGACATCATCTTAGAGTATATTGAAACCCAAAAACAAATTGCCGATATCTTCACTAAACCTCTTAAAGAAGATTCATTTGTGAGGTTGCGTGGAGAATTGGAAATTATGGGTGAATCTGAAATCTAGAAGCTCAATTTTCATGCTATAACTCTTTATTGAGCTCATATTTTTGATTGTCTTTCTTCATGTGCTTTATTGTTTTATGAGATTAAGAAAGGCGATTGTGACTTATTTGATTTCATGAGTTTTCGAAGTTGACTAGAGTAATTTGTGTTTCAATGGATTTATTGTTCTCATAATGATTTTACGACATATTTTTGATTAGAGTATAGGTCGTAGGGTGAGTGTTCTTATTCTCTGGAATTCTATCTCACTGTGCATTTTTGGACCAGGACAGACGACTGTTTTTCTTTTGACAGTCGACTGCCCTACTCTATATCCTCTATATGAAACTTGGTATCTTTCGCACAGCCGACTGATGACTGTTTTACAGTCGACTGTTAGCTTGACAGGTGACTGCAATTTAGTTATCAGGCGACTGTACTCTCTGTCGAATTGTTACAGTGTTCTATGTTATTCTTGTGATCTGTATTAATTCTCGGCCAGCCGACTGTTGAGTATATGTCAGTCGACTGTCCAGTGGACAGGCGACTGCATTATACTTGCCAGTCGACTGCCCATCTTTCTGAGCTTTAATTTTATCACTTCATACAGTCGACTGACTTTTGTTCTCCAGTCGACTGTCTCCTGCTGTGTCGGTTCATGTGATTTGATCCGAGCCGTCGATTCCTTGATCCAATGGCTCAGATTGATTTTTCCTATTTTATATTCGGTCGACGCGATCACTCCCCACGTCGATTTTCTCTCTCCTCCGCTTCGACCGTTCAACTTCCCGCTCGTTTTTCTCTACAAAAACGATCGATTTCATTTCTTCAACCGTCGATCTCCTCCTAATCATCGCTGTCGATCGTGTTCTACCGTCGTCTTTGATCTTCTCCTCCTAAACCTAAGGAAAAAGAGAAGATCGCTCCTAAACAACCTAGGGCTCCTAAGAAACTTATTGCCAAGAGAAAGAAACCCTATAAAGCTCGAACCAAGCATGCCCTGTCACCCGTGCATTCATCTTCGCAGGGTTATTCTCCTTCTTCTTCGTCTAGCGATGCTCAGCCCTTGATTCATCGTCAGCACAAGCCTACTGGTGTTCACATCAGTGAGCCTGCTGCTGAGATCCCTCATGTGTCTCCTTCTGTATCCAGTTCATCTGAAGAGACTCCTGCTGTACCCCCTCTGATCCCCTGGTTCCCGTTTGCCGAGATGATCTTTGTCTGGTAAAGTTTCACTCTCTCCTAGGGATCAACCTTCTTAGGAAGCGGTACATTGCTTTCCCCGCATTCACTACTGAGAGACTCTCTGACATTCTTTCCGCTACTCACCTGGCCGATCTTTTTCGCTTCTCTCAGAGCGAGTCCCCCAGAGCCTATCCATTTCTGGTGAAGCTCTTCTATGCGAACCGCGTTTGCGGTGAGTATTCGACTACCGGCATCCTTGATACTGTCGTCCAGGGAACCCACATTCAGATCACTCCCTCTCTCTTAGGGACTATTCTTAGGATTCCTTCTGTCGGTTCCCTCCCCATTGATATCAGCTTTTCGGAGATTGACGATCTTGACCAGTCTGTTCTCCAGGATATGTTTCGAGAGGTTCCTTTAGCTCTTGATTCGGGTGTCAGATCATCCATGTTCTCTGCACGGGGTTGGGCTGTTCACCTAGTGGTGAAGTCCAACATTCTGTCGATATATGGATCGTCTGACCAGCCGTCTCAGGATATACTAAAGTGTATGTATGCTATTTTCTCTGGCATACCCGTGAACTCGGCCGGTGTCCTCCTTGACAGGATGGACAAGGTTGAGTTCACGTCCTCCTCGTCTCACATTCCCTTTGGTGGTCTTTTGACTCGTGTCTTCCGTCACTTTGGTGTTGACTTGACCCGTTACGAGCCCAGGCCCTTTGGCCCTCTCCTCGACGCTTCTGCGAAGTCGAAGTCCTCTTCGGCTCTGCAGACTGCCTCAAAGAAGAGGAAGACTACTTCAGCTCCATCCTCATCCACTGTACCTCCAGCTGATTTGCCTTCATCATCATCTGCTCCACCATCACATGATACTCTTTTGGCGATGGCCTCTGGTATCTACAGGCTGCTGTCTCTCTCTCTCCTCCATCAGGGAATTCCCTTCACTGAGGGTTTGAGACAGTATCTTCCTCAGCCTCATGTGCCTCCTCAGCCTTCTGGTGTCGTGGAGCCTCCTGGTGTTGCTTCTACACAGGATGTTGCTGCTGCTTCTTCTGTTGCTCCTTCTGACCCTCCTCCAGAGGACACTCCTGCTGCTTCAGAGCCTGCTTCCTCGTCCGCAGCCCCTGGAGACGCTTACCCTTAGATCGATGATTTTGAGTGATGTTATTTTTGAGTGATGATATATGTTTTGTCTGTGTATGATGGATGACGCTGTCTGTGACACTTTTATATATGTATGATGATATACTTTTTTGATGTCGTCATGATGTATTCCTTTTTGTTGATCATGATGTATCTTTTTGGGATGGCCATGTTGATGACCATCCGATGATGTACTCAGCTGCTTTATATATATATGATGTTGCATCCCTCTCTTGTGTCACACTATGCTATATTGATTAACTTCTGTGTGATGTATGATATACTGTCTCTATGTATGCTTCACTCTCCTTGATGTGCTTTTGAGACAATACACGAATTTGATATTGGTTAATTCATGCTCTTTCGTTGATGTGATGAATTTGTGAAAATTATTTTCATTTAGAATATCTAAAATGTTGATATTGGATTTCAATTCCATTACTCACATGTATATGATGAGATTTTATGAGTTTTTGATTCCATATATCTTTATACTCCTTGATTGTTGTTAGTTCGTAGTTTAGCACTATTATTGTTGTTGTTATTTGCTCCCACCTTTTTGGATAATGCCATAGGGGGAGAGAAATAAACATACAAGATTCATAATGAATGTGCTAAGTATGTTCTAACGCTTGAATCTAAGATTTTCGTTGCCTTAGATTCAGGGGGAGTAAGATTACAATGAATAGGGATTTCATTTCCTAGATTTCTTGAATTACATTCATTCATATCTCACTCATTTGCTTCAATTGCTATGTAGATGCTCTAATATTTGTTGACTAATTTGATTGGCATCTATGTAGGGGGAGTAAGTTTTCATTACGCACAATTATTTATCTTTTTGTTTATGTTTGTTTGTCATCATCAAAAAGGGGGAGAATGTTGAGTATTGGACTTCTCCCTACTTGGTGTTAATGATGAGCAAACATAAATACTTGTGACTAATCCCCTATTTTGCAGTTAATCCATTGCCTAAGCTTACTATGAAGATCAACTAGCAATGGATGACTCACAAACGTGATTGAAGGCAAATGATATGAATTGGATGATCGTAGATTGATGATTGAAGCTCCGTAAAGACTTCAAGCTCATACGATGGAAAGAAGAGATTATTCGTCAATGTAATTTCTCTTTTATCTCTTCTAGTATGTAGCTTAGAAGTAGAACTTTGATGGAGCACTCACACACATCTACTTTCGGTCATAGGACATCTCTAGACCTTTGTCCTTTGATCTCAATTCAATTCTCTTTTGTTTGTGCTAGGATTGTTTATAACAGCCGACTGCTGAACAGTTTACAGTCGTCTGTCTCAAAACAGTCGACTTTGTTTTGTTCTACAGTCGCCTGTTATGCACAGACTATTACAATGCAGTTTTGGGCCTTCTCTGATTATTTCGCACAGGCTACTGTTGAACGATTCACAGGCGCATGTCCTTGTGACAGTCGACTGTGCGTTGTACAACAGTCGCCTGTCTCTCCTTGCCCAAACTATGTTTTGATCTCACTTCTACGTCCAGTCGACTTATGCTGTATATACAATTGACTGTCTATTAGATCAGTCGACTGTCTATGCTGCAACAGTCGTCTGTCTGTAAATCAATTCTTTGATTCAGCTCTCTGGAAATTTATCATGATTGTGACAGTCGTCTGTCTAAGGTTATACAGTCGCCTGTTCCGATTAACAGTCGACTGTGTTCCTTGCATTAGTCGTCTGTCCTGTATCTTGTGAGATATCTAGTATTTGTCTAACTTACTCATCTCTCGGCCAGTCGCCTGTCGAAGAAATTACAGTCGTCTGTTGGTTTAACAGACGACTGTCTTTGCTGCATCAGTCGACTGTCCACGTGGTAAGTTACCGTTATGAATTCTCACCTACCCTTGCTGACTGTGCAACAGTCGACTGTCGCGAGTTCAGATTATATCCGTTGAGATTTTTCTCACGGATTTCGATTGGGTTTTTGCCTAAACTGTTTTGTGGATTTGAGAAAGCTATAAATAGAGCTTCTACTGTTTCATTGGAAGGTTACTCATTCATTGCAAAAACCTTCAAGCTTTCATTTCCAAAGATCAAAGCTTTCAAATCCAAAGCCCTAAGTATTTCCAAATCTTGTTCTCTTTCTCTCCAACCTAGAACCAAAGATTAATCTTCTAGGCATTTGTGCAGTCAAGACAAAGGGCTTTTCTCCTCTCTTCCAAGAGAGTTCTTCAACACACATCACACTTCTCCTTCAAGTTCTACTTCAAGGCATAGGTGATTGTAAGTGTTGCTTTTAGATTTCATAACTTCTTTATTTGAATTGTGCTCTCGGTTGTGAGAGTGGTTTTTGCTTGCTCCATGGTTGTGGGAGTCAAGGACATCGATTGTATTCGATTGCACTTGTAGGGTTGCTACAAGTGGGTTTTAAGGAAACCTCAAGTTAGGGTTCTAACTTGAGTATCCGGTGGTATCCGGGTGGTAGGGACGTATGATTACCGGGAACAAGTTGGGAGTTGACTTGGGTAATCCGAACCCTTGAAACATATCTGTGTTTGCGTGTGCTTCTCTTTGGGTTCTTTTTCTATTCCACACTATTTGTTGGATTGCATTTTATTTGGCGTAAATTCCTTTTAAATTTTCATAAACACTATTCAACCCCCCTTCTAGTGTTTTCCCCATAGACATGGTCCTTACAATTTAGTCATTTGGTCTTCGGGTAGCGAGGAGTTCACGATGACCGGATGCGTCGAATCCTCCCACAAATATTCATACTTCAATCCCAGAGGTAGCTCCTTCATATCAACTTCATGTGGTCCCGACACATATTTTTCAAGCTGAGCATCCTATAATGAAAGGACTTCTTCCTGGGTCTCCTGGATGCTAGCATCCGCAACTTCACCTTTAGCCGTGGTTTCGCATGGCGAAGCCTTGCAAGGTAGTGAGGGGATCACAGAGGAAGGTTTTGGGTCCCTCGCAAGTGCATGATAATCATCCAGGAAGAAGGCTTCAATGCGAAAACAGGTCTCAATAGTGGATAGTTGTTCTCCACTACAACTTTCAGCTTCCTCATGGTCCCAAGATCTAGGGTGCTCTGTAGAGGTCTGCAAGGATAAGATAGATTCCTGCTCATTGCACTCGATAAACTCTGTCTGATGATCCTCTAGACAACATCCCCATAGGTGCATAGCTCTTCCCTACTGAAGTCGGTACTGGGCATGTCAATAAACATAGCTTCATCGGGAGGAAAAAATTGTCGTGTTGGGATGCTGCCGAACATCATGATTCCTCTCTTGATTTTCTTCGCAGCTGACAGAAAGGATAGTATGCTCGAGGCGCTTAGAGATTCTGTCAGACTCTGGGCCAAACAGCTGACGTGGTGTGCATGTGCCCAGATATCGCCTGAAACGGCATACGACATTCTTGTTGTAGAGCAGAAACCGTGTAAGCAAAGGAGAGAAAGAGGACCGCAAGGATAGAGAGCATGTTAATAGCACAAGTTGTATGAATGGAGAGATGAATAGTAATGATGGCGGTATGGAGACATAGTCTACCAACTCTATACAGCGAACAATATGTCCAAGTAAAATTAAAAAGTGAGTAGAATGTGAAAATTATCACAGGGTAAGAATGTGAACTAGTCTCGGGGGTTCACAGGGTCCTAACTGAAACAAGCACGTTGCCGCCCCGGCAACGGTGCCATAAAGTTTGACGTCCCCTAGATTTTGGAATGTGTAGTCGGAACAGGGATACCAGATTTAAATATTTATAACTGCAAGCGCACGGTGTTGTAATGTGGCTTGGGGGTCGAACACGGGGAGGCGTGTGATGTACTTGTTATCAGACAGGATCCGGATCACCCGGTGGGTGAGCTAGCCCTATCGCTCGGTGGTTTGTCACGAAATGAAACTACTAAAGATGTAAGATATAAGAAGGAACCCAGGACTTTGGTTTCCACCCTATCGTGTGCTCTCTCTGTTACGACCGACGGATAGGGATACGATTGGATTCTAGGGTTTAGTGGTGAGCCGTTGCCTCTAAAAGTGACACCTAGCGTCCCATAGGCCCGATATTCCGGTCGATGCACAGGATGATACGCCAGGTCTACCCGGCTTCGAACGGTGGGCATTCCTATGACCATTAACACCGACCGACTCCGAGAGCACTAAGCTCGCAACGATTGCTCCCGACATTTCATCCTGTCGTTCCCACGCACTAGGATTCAATGTCTATGCTAGGGGTATGAGCTGTGGCTAAGGGATCAAACTCCTTTTTTATTTCTCCTTGGCCCGACGGTCAGAGGCGGTCTTTCTCCCGCCAATGACAATGAAACGCCCCGCGTAACCATCTAAATTCCTATATCCTATCGAATCCCTAATCCTGTGGTCGTTCTAGGGAGAACCCACGAAGGGGTTACCACCAATGTCCCAGATTAGGAAACTACTCATAATTCATTGCAAAAAGAGCAACTCAACAAATTATAGCCATTAAAATCAAGATCAAGGAATAGAAATACGGAGAAAATAGTATTAAGAACACAATATCCAAGTATCAAGACAATCAGAGAGCTTACAAAACAGAATAAATTTGCAGCCGCCAAAAATCCCTAAAAGACAATTTTAGAAAAGGGGATCTCGTTCTGGGAAAAAACCTAGGTCTATATAGAATACACGACCACCCGATCGGTTGAAGCATCAACCGATCGGGTGAGCCGACGGTCGACTTGGCCTTCGGTTCTTCAGATACTTCACCCTATCGCTGAAACGATCGGGTGAGTCATCGGGTCGTGAGTTATGGAACTTTGGCTACAGATGAACCGATCGGGTGAGTTTTTACCTGATCGGTTGGAATTCAGCTCCGAAAGACAAAGAGCACTGTCGCCATCACCCGATCGCTGAACCGATCGGGTGGGCTCTTCTTCACTGCTGCTTCTGTCCGGGTCGGATACTTGTGCATGAACCGATCGGGTGGACAGGGTGGGTCTGTCCACCCGATCGGTTGAGGGCTGAAATATGATATTCTTCGACGTTCGGCCCTCAGGATCACGCGTGGCACCTCCCGTTGCTCCGGGGACTCACGATATTTGCTTTATATATCCCCAGTGCTAGCAATCTCCTGCAACGGCACAACAACACAAAGAAAGTGAACAGATACTAAAAACCACAAAAGAATAGATACAAAACAACAGAAAACAACGGAAAATCACGAAGCAGACGTGCGTAAATATATAAAATATAAATGCACGTCAATGGTCCTTTCCAAGTGCTAGAGCGCATCAATGACAATGCTTACAAGCTAGATCTACCTGGTGAGTACAATGTAAGCGCTACATTTAATGTTACTGATTTGAGTCCTTTTGATGTAGGTGCTGATTTGAGGAAAAATCCTTTTCAAAAGGAGGGGAATGATGCAAATCATAGAACAACTTCAAAGGATCCAGTTCAAGTGCAAATTGGACCATTTACACAACGTTCGCGAGCAAAGTGGTTCAAAGATGTACTCAATGGGCTGATTCAAGAGATCTGGGCTCAAGCAAATTCTTGGAGACCCACTAAATATGAGACATGTGTTCAACAAAGATGGATCAACATGATTCAAGTTCTAGAAGAATCCAACTATGGATAGCTTAAATTCAGCAAGTAATTTTTCATATGGAGGATAAATCTTTTTGTAAGGTTTTGAATGCCAAATACTCTATTTGGAAAGCTCGCATGCATAGAACTTTTCTATTTTTGGAAGGCTTGCATGCCTAGAAATTACTTTCCTTTTCTATTTTTGGAAGGCTTGCATGCCGAGATAATTACTTTCCTTTCCTATTTGTCGGCAAGTGATGAGCCAATTAATGGGCTGATTTGTAGCCATAATTTTAGCCTAAATTTTAGGAACTTTCCTTGTAATTTTGAGCATATTAAAAGGCATCTAAGCAATGGAAAATGTGGTTGATTTTTCGGTAAAATTTCTGAGAGAATTTCTCTTTGGTTCTTTGAAGAACTATTCGAACTTATCGGAGTTTTTCGTGGCATTCACCATTAACTTATCAAACGAATTTCACCACTGTCTATGGTGTCTTCCTTAAACCGAGATTCTTGTTTGCAATAAGCAACTGGTTGAGGTCATCGATACTGAGGTTCTTGCTTTTGTCGTGCAACGGGTCGAGGTCGCCATCCAAATTCTGATAAAAGGACGATCTTGTGTTCCTCTTCGTTGTTGGGTCTCGTAGTTCCTGGCGGGGTTCACATCAAGAGCAATGCTAAAAAGAATGCAAAATGCAATTGGAGCCCAAGTAGAAGAATTGCTAGCCCAAGAAAGTTGTACTCACAAAGAGGCATTAGTCTTGCTAAAGCCCAACAAATAAAGGCCATAATTCTGAATGCATTCATGAGGGAAGATCAAGAGTCATGTGGCCATAAATCTGAATGCATTCATTAGAGAATATCAAGGTTCATGTGCTACAATAATTCTGAATTCATGGGGGAAGATCAAGGGCCATTTGCATCCAATAAATCTGAATTCCTGTGGAAGCTAAAGAATCAAGTGCAACAACCACCATTAAATCTGAATTCATTGGGGAGATCTAGAGCCAAGAAGCATAAACTTATGAATTTTAAATGTAATTTTCGTGCATGGCATTAGGCTTATAATTTCAGTTTGTCTTTTGGTCTTCCCTAGGTCACATTTATGTCTTTTACTTATTCCAGGTCATTATGATGACTAATGTGCTACCAAAAGCCATTGGTAGTCCTTAATTAGAGATTCTTTTAAGCTACCAAGCTCTACCTATTAATAGAGCATGTAATCCTTTATAACAAGCATCAATCAATCAGATTATCAATTCAGAATTGAGTGTTCTTCTCAAATTGTGGGAGTTTTTATATCTTCTTTAGCTCTTGTGAAACATTGCCTTGTCAATCTTCCTTTTAAGATTGGTGATCCAAATTCGCAAAAGCCCCTAATTTGTGCTTCCACCCAAATGTGTTGCTGTGTGGATTGGTTAAACTCGTGTTCTGGTTGGGTAAGTGGTCTAAGTAGCAGGTTGCGTTTCTATAATATTGGTTGGCTATTTACATTTGTCAGGTCAGTGAACCATCTTTATTTAGAGCTTATCACTCTCCTTTTCCTTTCTCTAAGGCTGGAGTGTGTGCTCATATCCTTCTTTTTAAGTTTATTTTGAGTTCCCTGAATAACCTATGCCGTGACGATCGGGCCATCCCTCTAGTTTGTCATTTGGTATCAGAGCCCCAAGTTGACACTGTAGGTTTCTTTCAATCATTTCATTACTTCAAAAAAAAATTGCTGCATCAAATTTTTTCATTTCCTCTATTTCTGTAAAAAAAGAAACTCCTCCAAAACCCTAAAATAATTCCTTCTCACCTTGATTTTTTTATCTTTAGTGTGCAAGACTTTTGTTTCATTTTCCTGTTTTAGAGAGCTATTTTTCTTATATCATTCAAAAGTCAAATTTGTTTGTTGTTTTTATACAAGTAAAGCACGCAAAAAAAGAAAAAAAAAGCAAAAAACAAAAGAAAAAAATCCGAAAAAACAAAAGAAAAAAAGTAAAGCTTGGCATAAAAACAAAAAAACAGTGGTCCCTCAATTTATTTCTTACATACGGTTATCTTACAAATTAATAGCTCTTATTGTTGCATTTTTGTCTTGCACTACTAAGAAATTTCCTTCTTTTCATTGAACTCCTACGCTAGACCAAATCCAACTTCAGGCCTAAACCCTTCCATTATTCACAATTTTACCAACCACCACTACATACTTGGTTGAAGTGAGTAATTGGCATTATTGGATCACTCAACAAGGATTTGGGTTGCATACAAGCTAAGGACAGATCTGAGGAAATTGTAAGTTGGTGAGATTATCAAGAGTGTATATTTTTTTCTCTTTCACTAATATGGTAGAAAATCCAGAAGATACTACATAACACGGAGAAAAATCTTTTCAAATGCAAGCATTGGTGAGCCATCTTGAGAGATTGTTTGACAGAAAGCTAGAACGAATCCATGAATGATTAGATCAAATGGAGAATCAAGCTTCTACACAACAAAATCCTCCAAACAATCAAGAACAACCTCATGGTGATACAGAGAGCCAATTGATGGGGATGAATTTGAAGATCACCAGCAAGAAGAAGGAGATTTCATCGTGATGAACAAAGGAGACTTAGAAACCGAGGTGACATCATTGGTGGACTTAAAATCAAAGTACCTTCTTTTCAAGGCAAAAATGATCCCGATGCTTATTTGGAGTCGGAAATGCGTGTTGAGCAAATTTTCTCATGCCATGACTACTCTGAAAGTAACAAGGTGAAACTTGCAGCTCTTGAGTTTACTGATTATGCTCTTGTTTGGTGGGATCAGGTGCAAAAGGAAAAAGAACGTTATGGAGAACGTCCCATTAGTACTTGGATGAAAATGAAATCAACCATGAGAGGATGTTTATTCCATCTTGTTTCAGAGTGTTTTCTCACTACAAAAGCGTTGACCGTGGACTACCCGGTCAACGTGGTCAAGGGGCCGACTTGGGTCCCTCGGGTGCGTTGAGTCAGCGCAGACACGGCGTGAGTCGGAGTTGCGGATGACGTGAAGCGCGTCGGCTGGGCCGAATCTGGATCCTCGGCCGCAAAGGGGGGCGAGGGGAAGCCTCGGCCCGGTGTGAGACGCTCGGCCTCGGACAGTCGGACGACGAGGGGTTGCCTCGGCGCCTCGCGAGCGAAGGGGAAGCCTCGGCTCGGTCAGACGTGCTCAGCCTCGGTCGGTCAGACGATGAGGGGTGGCTTCGGTCGTCCTGCTTGATGCGTGGCTGGCGTGGGGGCGGAGGGGAAGCCTCGGCCCGTGGATCTGACGTCCTCCTGCGCAGACGAGAACACTCGTCAGGGGGGCCGGACCTTGGTTCCGGCCAAATCCCCTCCGATGCCTAAGTCAGACGATGATCTGAAAGAGGAGACTCGGCGGAGACGGTTCGACTCGTGAGGAGATCGGAACGACATCTACCGGCGCGAACGGGGGAGGAAGGAGAAGAAATGGGGGAACTATGTCGTTGATGGAGTACCTTAGGTTTTAGTTACCTGAGATGCCCTCCCCTGTCTAGTCGTCCTCCTTGCCCTTTTATAGGCCTCCCGTCGCGATTGCCCACGACTCACGTCCCTCGTCCGCCCTCGATCGTGCCCCCTCAATCCGCCTCCCTATCGCCGTTCCCTGCGCCATGCCAGCACCTCCCCATTACCGCCATTAAGTGGTCGCGGGCCCGGGGGAGTGGTTATCGCTGGAGTGGGCCAGGGACTTGCGCGTTTCCGGGGCCGGGTAGGATCGCCGTTCGGGGGCCCTCGAAGGGGCCTTGTCTGGCGGGCCTGATCTCGCAGACGGGCTTCTGATCGGTAGTTGGGTTTCTAGCTCCATGTTCTTTCGGGCTTCGTTTGGTGGGCTGTGCCTTTGGGTCCATGCTGTTGGGCTTCCGTAAAATAGACGTATCAATTGCCCCCATCGGTGGGGCTGATCGGCCTTGGCCGGTTCGGTTCAACCGATGTGACTCCTGGGGTTCCAAGTGGCGTGTCAGTCGAGGCGTGGTCATAAATGAAGGTTATGATGAGGCGGATCGATTGGACTTCCTTTGGCGCCGATTTCGAAACGCCGTCGGCTCTTTGAGGCGTGCCACGCGTTCCTGTCAGGTGTTTCGAATTCCCCCTGGGTCTGGTATATAAGATCCCCGGCTGCGTTGATCCTAACTTCTTCCTCGCTCTTCCCTCTGTTCTAGGCTTTCCACAACTCGGAGTCTCCCGCCGCCTTCGCTTCCTTGTCTTCTCCAAATTAACAAAAAGGTAACTCCTTTCTCATTTTCATGTTATGGCTGCTCTTAGGATAGGTGGTTCTGGCCAAGGGGCGAGGGGCCCTCCTGAGTCCAGGCGGGGCGGGTCCCGGTCTATGGGATCTGGTTCCTCCTCTGGGAGCCGTCTCTTCCGAGATAAAGGGAAGGGGAAGCTCTTCCCGGACTATGCCGGCGATGATGTGGCGTTGGCTACCGTGTGGCTTAATGTACCTCCGGTTATCCTCTGAACGTCGTCGAGGACTCCTCTTCTAGCGGCCGCGGAGATCCGGGAAAGGTATCTCTGCTACCCGTACGATGTTCGAGTCCCCTTCATCGACGAGCGGATCTGCCTTCCGAGGAGCAATGAAGTCGGCGTCTATGTCGAGATGTTCCGCCTGGGTCTTCGTTTCCCGCTCAATCCCTTCTTCATCCAGGTCATGGAGTATCTCACGGTGCCCCTTTGCCAGTTCACCCCTTGTTCAATTACGGTACTGACGGGCTTCGTGACGCTCTGCTGTACTCGTGGTCTGGAGCCATCTCTCCCCCTTCTCTTCTACTTTTACCAGATCCAGACGGTCAGTCCAGGGTCATGGCTGCACCTCCGAGCCCGCTCGAGGAGGGAATGCCTGATCGGGCTACCCCGCTGGTCGGGGGATTGGAGCTCGGATTATGTCTTCGTGGTCTTCCTGGAGGATGCCCAGATTTTGACAGGTTGGGGCGGGTCGGTCCGGCCTTGCCCAACGCTAGCCCTCTCTGAGGCTGATCAGGCGGTCGTCGCACTACTGTCGACCCTCCCCTTGGAGGCGAAGTCCATCTGGTCTTTGTTGGACGACCTACTCCTGAAGGCCGTCTTGTGGTCTCCGGGTAGGTCGCTTTTTAAGTCCTGGATTGCCCCGTGGCTTACCCTGATTTCGGTTTCCCTTGCAGGAATGGCTGGTCGTGAGTTCACCTACGATGTCGATGAGCTGATCCGTCGTGGATCTGCTCGAAGCCGGGGCAGTACCTCTGGAAGGGTGCCTCGGCGGACCGTTGAGGAGGAGGTGCGCCGAGCCGAGCCCTCCGTGGGCAAGGTGGTGGCTGCGCCTCCTGCCTCTTCTTCCGAGATTGTGAGGAGCGAGTCTGGCAAGCTCCTCTGCCTGTTGGTTCCCCTCGCTCTGAGCAGGGCGAGGCGCCCGAGGATCCGTCCTCTCGAGCCCGGGCCCCCTAGGTTGTCCTTCCCGGCCTGTCGTCCTTGTTTTTATCCTCAAATTTTTTAGCATCCGCTTCGCTTTGGGCCGGTCTACTTGAAATGGATCCCCGGCCCTGTAATCTCCATTGGCCTCTTTACCGGTTCACTGCTTCGGAGCGAACGAGTGCTGATTGCCAGGATGATCGCCTAAGCCAGCAACTTTGTGTTCTTGGTCGACAAGTGTTGTTCTGCCGGCGTTTGTCCGTCGAGAGCAGATTATTTGTAAGGAGGTTTCTCCACTTTGATTTCCTGTAAATAAGACACACTTTTGTACCTTGGTTAATTGTTGGAAATGAAATTGACTTACTCAAACTTCTCGCGCATTTTGCTTTGTTGCTGCGACCTCGGCCCCTCTGCTGACGGTGGTCGCTTGCCTCCTTTCTCCGGGAGGTTGTTCCTTGCCCCCCGAGTGGACAAGTCGGTTGGCGTCCTTGATGACTAGGGGGGCTGCCCCAGGTCTTATGAGCAGTGAAGTCGATCGGCGGGGGTGTAACTCCTCGGCTTAGGACCGGTCGGCGTTCGAGCTGGCTGGGGGAATTGCCCCCAGACTTACGAGCGAAGGAGACGGTCGGCGAGGGAAAAGCTCCTCGGCTTATGACCGGTCAGCGTCTGTGCTGGCTGGGGGAATTGCCCCCAGACTTACGAGCGGTGGAGTCGGTCGGCGAGGGTGAAGCCCCTCGGCTTAGGACCGGTCGGCGTCTGCGCTGGCTGGGGGAATTGCCCCCAGACTTACGGGCGCATGAGACGGTCGGCGGAGGTGAAGTTCCTCAGCTTAGGACCGGTCGGCGTCTGCGCTGGCTGGGGGAATTGCCCCCAGACTCATGGGTGCAGGAGACGGTCGGCGGGGGTGTAGCTCCTCGGCTTAAGACCGGTCGATGTCTGAGCTGGCTGGGGGAATTGCCCCCCAGACTTACGAGCGAAGGAGTCGGTCGGCGGGGGCGAAGCTCCTCGTCTTGGGTCTGGTTTTGTCTGACCCCCCATCTGGTGAGGCGGCGGTCTTCTCTCTTATGCACCCTTAGTGAAATGTTGATTCCGTCGAAGATAAAGAAAAGATAAAAGAGAATGCATTTGTACTCTTAAGGGTCCTATTGGACTAGTACATTTGGAGGAAAATGAAAAAGGAAATAAGGCTAGACGGAGGGATGTAAACCTAGATAATCTCCTCCGGACTAGGCTGCGATCGGGGGGAGGGGCCTCGCCTGCTCACTCTATGATGCGGAGGGGTCCTTGGACGGTGTTGACCTTCTTCCCCTTGTCCGGTTGCATGGAGGTTCCTTCTCCGTGGGCCGGCTCGTCGGCTAAATTCCTTGCGTGCCCTCGGCTCATCAGCTTCTCAATGTCCTTCTTTAGGTGCCAGCAGTCTTCAGTGTCGTGGCCATTGTCTTTGTGGTATTTGCAGTACTTTTCCCCATTCTTCCCCCCTCTTTTTGTCTTTGGTGGGGGGCGATCGGTGCGCTCTTCCTTTTGCACTTGAGCGAGGACGGCGTCCGGGGTGGCGTCCCTCGTACCCTCTCCCCACTGCCTGTTTCTCGTCCTCTTCTCGGTTCGGTATCCTTCGGGGCTACGGCGCTCGCTATCGCCGCGTTTGGTCCCTCGTCTAGCCTTTCCTGCCTCAATGGCCAAGGTCTCTTCGGTTAACATGAAGCGCTCGGCCCTTGCCATGATCACTGGGAGGTCCTTCGGGGGATCGTTGTGCAGAGATTTCTTCAGGCCTCTATGGCGCAGACCTTTCTTTAGGGCCGTTTGGACAACAAGGTCGGGAGGGCTGTTTACGTTCAGCCGTTCCGCGTTGAAGCGACGCATAAACTGTCGGAGCGGCTCGGTCGGGCACTGCACTATGTTAAACAAATGTTCAACATCAGGCATTACCTGTCTCCCTGCCATGAACTGTTTGCAGAACAGCTGGGTGAGTTCCTCGAAGCTGTCGATGGAGCGGCTCGGTAGGCTGCGGTACCAGGTTCTCGCCGCTCCCCTGAGGGTCGAATAGAAGCCCCTGCAGAGCAGGTCATCGTCGGCTCCTTGGAATGACATGTCCCCCTCATAGTCCATTACGTGGTTTCCCGGGTCTCCTATCCCGTCGTACTTCCCCAGCGTCGGGATCTTGAATCGAGAGGGGACCCGCGCATCGGTTATTCTCCGCGACAGGGGGCACCGGTCTCCGTGGATGCCTCCGGGGGTCCGACACCCGCCCACCTCCGGCTCATTCAGTGGTGGAGGGGGCACCGGCGCCGGCGGGGCCGGCTCCACGGCCCTCGCCACACTGGGGGTCGGGCTGACCCGGCGTTCCCGGCTCCTCCGGCGGGAGCTTCCGCTTCGCTGTGATCGGTCCCTCGAGTGGTGTCGATCGCTTCTTCCGCGGCGGGGTGACCGTGGCCGACGAGACGACGCGGTCACCGATTCGTCCCCCGTGCATTCGGTTTCTCTCCGGCTCCTTTCACGATAAGGGGAGGAGGCGCGTGATCTCGCCTGATGGGAGCTGGGCAATGTGAACCGACGCTCCCTGTTCGGTCTTCGGTTCTCGTGGTCATCGACCACAGCGGACCGTAAGAGCGGGGGGCCCCCCGCCCAACGATGGCCGTCGCCCACTGCATCTCCGTTGGCTGGCGTAGCGCCGACGAGCTGCTGTACCGTCGCGACCAACGTCTGGATGCTCGCGTTGGTCTCTTGGGCCAGGGCGCGGAGCTGCCCCTGCGTGGCTAGTTCCGACCCGCCAGTCTCTACAGTTGAGGGGGCGGGGTGATTGTCGTCGGGTGCGTCCTCAAGGTTGTTGTTGGGTGCGCCATTCCCCTCCTCCGGGATGGGGGACATGCGTCTCTTTCCATTGCAGGCTCGTGCCATTGCAGGTGCGGCTTGTTTCTTCGTGGGACAGTTTGTTCCCACAGACGGTGCCAGATGTTTCAGAGTGTTTTCTCACTACAAAAGCGTTGACCGTGGACTACCCGGTCAACGTGGTCAAGGAGCCGACTTGGGTCCCTCGGGTGCGTTGAGTCAGCGCAAACACGGCGCGAGTCGGAGTTGCGGATGCCGTGAAGCGCGTCGGCTGGGCCGAATATGGATCCTCGGCCGCAAAGGGGGGCGAGGGGAAGCCTCGGCCCGGTGTGAGACGCTCGGCCTCGGACAGTCGGACGACGAGGGGTTGCCTCGGTGCCTCGCGAGTGGAGGGGAAGCCTCGGCTCGGTCGGACGTGCTCGGCCTCGGTCGGTCAGACGACGAGGGGTGGCTTCGGTCGTCCTGCTTGATGCGTGGCCGGCGTGGGGCGGAGGGGAAGCCTCGGCCCGTGGATCTGACGTCCTCCTGCGCAGACGAGAACACTCGTCAGGGGGGCCGGACCTTGGTTCCGGCCAAATCCCCTCCGATGCCTAAGTCAGACGATGATCTGAAAGAGGAGACTCGGCGGAGACGGTTCGACTCGTGAGGAGATCGGAACGACATCTACCGGCGCGAGCGGGGGAGGAAGGAGAAGAAATGGGGGAACTAGGTCGTTGATGGAGTACCTTAGGTTTTAGTTACCTGAGATGCCCTCCCCTGTCTAGTCGTCCTCCTTGCCCTTTTATAGGCCTCCCGTCGTGATTGCCCACGACTCACGTCCCTCGTCCGCCCTCGATCATGCCCCCTCAATCCGCCTCCTTATCGCCGTTCCCTGCGCCATGCCAGCACCTCCCCAGTATCGCCATTAAGTGGTCACGGGCCCGGGGGAGCGGTTATCGCTGGAGTGGGCCAGGGACTTGCGCGTTTCCGGGGCCGGGTAGGATCGCCGTTCGGGGGCCCTCGAAGGGGCCTTGTCGGGCGGGCCTGATCTTACAGACGGGCTTCTGATCGGTAGTTGGGTTTCTAGCTCCATGTTCTTTCGGGCTTCGTTTGGTGGGCTGCGCCTTTGGGTCCATGCTGTTGGGCTTCCGTAAAATAGACGTATCACATCTTATTAACATAGGGAACTTCATCACCATCTGTAATGACTCAATCAAGGCTCTAAGAGTGTAGACGAGTATCACAAAGAGATAGAGATTGCCATGATTCGAGCAAATATGATGGAGGACAGAGAAGCAAAAATGGCTCCTTTCTTACGAGGCCTTAATCCTGATATTGCAAATGCTATGGAGATGCATCACTATGTAAAGCTTCAAGGGATGGCTCGTGCTATGGAGATGCATCACCATCAATGTAGAACAATAACTGGAGAGGAGAAATGCTGCAAGGAAGGGCTCTAATTCTTTTATCCCTTGGAAGACCAGTTCAAAGAGAGATACTCCATCTAGTTTGAAGGAGAACACTTCGAAGAAAGTTGAGAAGACGGTTGATATTCCAAAGAAGAAGCAAACTGAAGCAAATACTTCTAGAAGCAGTGACATAAGATGCTAAAATGCCAAGGGAGAGGACACATTTCCAACGAGTGCCCTAACAAGTGCACCATGATCATCAATAACCATGGTGACTGGGAGAATGAAGAAGAAGAATCTGATGAAGAAGATAAGATGCTGCTTGAAGATGATGACGGAGAAATTGCTGCCGAAGGAGAATTTCTTGTGACTAGAAGAGCACTTAGCATTCAAATGAAGGTGGAAGAGAACAACCAAAGAGAGAACTTGTTCCACACACACGTTGCCTAGTCCAAGGGAAAGTATGCAGTGTAATCATAGATAGAGGAGCTGTAGTAATGTAGCAAGTGCTAAATTAGTGGAGAAGTTGAGTCTTCCAACCTTCAAGTATCGACAACCCTACAAGCTACAATGGCTCAACGAATGTGGAGAGTTGAAGGTAACAAAACAAGTCACATTCCAATTTACTATTGGCAAATATAGAGATGAAATAATCTGTGACGTTGTTTCCATGAAAGAATGTCATCTCTTGTTGGGTAGACCGTGACATTTTGATCATCGGGTAACACATGACGGGTACTTAAACCGTTATTCTTTTGTAATTCGAGGGGAGTCAATAACTCTCCTTCCATTATCCCTGTTTCAGAGTGTTTTCTCACTACAAAAGCGTTGACCGTGGACTACCCGGTCAACGTGGTCAAGGGGCCAACTTGGGTCTCTCGGGTGCGTCGAGTCAGCGCAGACACGGCGCGAGTCGGAGTTGCGGATGACGTGAAGCGCGTCGGCTGGGCCGAATCTGGATCCTCGGCCGCAAAGGGGGGGCGAGGGGAAGCCTCGGCCCGGTGTGAGACGCTCGGCCTCGGACAGTCGGACGACGAGGGGTTGCCTCGGCGCCTCGTGAGCGGAGGGGAAGCCTCGGCTCGGTCAGACGTGCTCGGCCTCGGTCGGTCGGATGACGAGGGGTGGCTTCGGTCGTTCTGCTTGATGCGTGGCCGGCGTGGGGCGGAGGGGAAGCCTCGGCCCGTGGATCTGAGTCCTCCTGCGCAGACGAGAACACTCGTCAGGGGGGCCGGACCTTGGTTCCGGCCAAATCCCCTCCGATGCCTAAGTCAGACGATGATCTGAAAGAGGAGACTCGGCAGAGACGGTTCGACTCGTGAGGAGATCGGAACGACGTCTACCAGTGCGAGCGGGGGAGGAAGGAGAAGAAATGGGGGAACTAGGTCGTTGATGGAGTACCTTAAGTTTTAGTTACCTGAGATGCCGTCCCCTGTCTAGCCGATCCTGCCCGAGCTCTGCCTCATGTCGTCTTCCTCTGCCACTGGTTCGGGTCGGCCGGAGCGTGACGCCACTCCTGGCCTGGTGGGTAGTCCTCCTTCGGCGATTTGTCGGCACGGGGGTGAACTTTCGGGGGTGCCCCCAGAGGTCTTGTCGTGGCCCTCGTCGTTCTGTGCCACCGCCATCGGGAGCCTGCGCTCCGCCTACCTGCTTCCGCCTTACTTAGCTCGTGCTCCCAGGTCCGACGAGCGGATCTACCTTCCTGGTCCCAACGAGGTTGGAATATACGAGAAGTGCTTCCGCTTCGGGCTTCGTTTCCCGCTCCACCCCTTTACCGTTGAGTTCCTTCTGGCCCATAACACGGGCTTGTGCCAATTCTGCCCCAACGCCGTCGGGCTCCTTGTCGGGTTCATCGTCGTCTGCATGCTGAGGGGAGTGGCGCCCTCTCTCCGTCTCTTCGCCCAGTTCTACCGCCTGAGTCACCACCAATCGGGGGCGTGGATTTACATCAGCGCCCGCCCGAAGATGACCCTGGTGCTGGGGTTGCCGAGCTCCCTGAAATGTTGGAAGGGGGAATATGTGTTTGTCACGTTCCCGTCGAGTGCACCTTTCCCGGTTCGGTGGGGAGCGACCGGCGCAGTCATCCTCGATCTGGGTGAGCCGACTGCCGCCGAGCTGCAAACGGCGAAGGACCTGCTGGCGATTCCCGCGAGGGAGCAGACGATCGACGTCCTCTTTAGTGACCAAAACTTGCGCAAGACGGTGTGGCCCTTGGGTAAGCTCTCCGAGTATTCGCCATTCGAGGTTGCTCGGGCTCTTCTCGGTCTCTTACTCCTTCTTCGGGTGCAGGTGGGTTCCCTCTCGGTCCTTCTCCCGCCAGCACTTACGTGCAGGCCCCAGATCCGGATCCGCGTAGGAGGGGTCATGTGCTGGAGGTCCGGAAGAAGCAGCGGGCCGTGACCTCGACTGGAGGCTCCAAAAGGAAGAAGGGACCATCTCCCTCTATCCCCTTGTTGGGGTCTTCCAAGAGGGTCCGTGAGGGGGTCGAGGGAGTTGCCGTCCCACCGCCTGCCGATCAGCTCTGACCTGCCCCCGTTGAGGTTGCCTGGTCGTAGGTCGGCCCTTCGCCTCTCCCGGACGGTTCTCTCCCTGATGCCTACGATCGGTATCTAGGCGCGTTCCGCTCCAACCCCGGCGAATTTCCTTCGTCAGGGGAAGGCCTTCTTCGTCCACGCTTCCCGGTGGGGGAGAAGGAATCTGTGTTTTCGAGCCGCGGAGCCGCCGCGCGAGTGGCCGAGAACAGTTGCCTCCCTCCCAATCAGGCTGCGCTGGATGGAGTCAGAGGTGACTGCTTGGCCACCTTCGTGATTCAAGCCGGCCAACAGGTAGAGTGTCTCTGCTTGTCCTCCCTCCAGCTGCTTTCGCCTCTCACCTTTGTCGCCTTGGTGCAGTTGTCCTCGGTGGGTCTCTCGATGAGGCGCCAGTTTGCGGTGCTTCCCAAGGCCAAATCCGAGGCCGGGCGAGATCTCGAGGCTCACGGTGATGAGGAAGAGGCAGGTCAGTTAGAGGATGTGCGGGTTAGGTCCTTGGAGACCCGCGTAACTGAGCTATCTTCTGCCTTGGAAGAGGCGGACCGGGAGAGGGCCTTAGCTCTGACTGCAAAGTCAGAGGCCGAGGCACGGGTCGCCGAGCTTTTGGGAGATGCCGACACGTCTGGGGGAGCCGACAAGATCCCTGTCTCCGTTGCTGCCCCCGAGGCCCCGGAGCTCTCCGATCGTCTGGAGGCAGCGGATGAGCAGGTGAGGGCTCTCCTTGCTCAGCTCGGCGAGAGATCCCAGGAGATCGAGAAGGAGAGGGCGGAGCACCAACGCCAGATCGAGACCTTAGAGGCTCGGGTGCGTGGGCTTGAGGAGGTGGATCCATCCCGGATCGCCCAAGACGCCGTGGCTGAGTACGCCACCTCCTTCGTTGAGTCTGCCTTGGCGGAGGCGTTCGAGAAGGGCTTCGCCCGGTGTCAATCCGAGATCCAGAAGAAGTTCCCGCTCTCGGGAGTCCACTTTGAGGATCTTTGGATGCACTCTGACGGTGAACGGAGTGTGGGGGATGGCCCAAGCGGACCGCCAGCCTGTGGCTCCACGGGTGCCCCTGGAGATGAATGAGGGAGGGGAATGCCCCTCGGCCTCTTCGTGTGTCCTCTGTACATCTTTTTGCTTATCTGGAAAGGAACGAACTTAAATAAATTTATTTCACAGAAAACAATACATTTATTGAAAGTACTTGCGTAAATGTTCCGTATTCCAGGCGTGAGTGAGAATCCTCCCCTCCATATTGGCTAGACGGTAGGTTGCAGGTCCGAGGACCTCGACGACTTTGTAGGGTCCCTCCCATTTAGCCGCGAGCTTCCCTTTGCGAGCGGTATCTGGGTTGAAGCCTGCTTTTCGGAGGACCAGGTCCCCAAGGTGGAAGCTTCTGCCCCTGACCCGAGCATTGTAGTATCGGGCCACCTTCTGCTTCTGGCGGATGATGGTGGCCAGGGCTTGCTGCCACCGCTCGTCGAGGAGCTCCAGACTGAGCTCCAGACCTTGCGAGTTCCTGTCTTCATCAAAGCATTTGAGGCGGAGAGATTCTTCACCCAACTCGACCGGTACCACCGCCTCGGCCCCGTAGGCAAGCATGAACGGTGTCTCTCCGGTGGCCTCCTTGTGGGTCGTCCGGTATGACCAGAGTATCCCGGGGAGCTCTTCCGGCCAGCTTCCTTTGGCGTCCTTCACTTTCTTTCGGAGGGGCTCTATGATGCATTTGTTGGCTGCTTCCGCCATTCCGTTGGTCTGGGGGTGCGCTACAGAGGCGAAGAGAAGCTTGATCCCCCATTCCGTGCAAAAGTCTTTGAACCCCGCGGAGTCGAATTGTTTCCCGTTGTCTGTGACGATGGACCGTGGCACTTCGAATCTGGAGATGATGGAAGTCCATACGAAGCTTTTCGCTTTCTTCCACGTGATGGTGGCCAATGGTTCCGCCTCGATCCACTTGGTAAAGTAGTCCACCGCCACAATCAGATACTTCCGCTGCCCCCGGCCCGGCTTAAACGGTCCGAGGATGTCGAGTCCCCATTTCGCAAATGGGATGGGGCTCACGATAGGGATGAGCTCCGATGGGGGAGTTGAGGTGTGGTGGGCATACCTCTGTCATTCCTGGCACTTTTGGACGTAGTTTGTTGCGTCTTGGACCAGGGTCGGCCAGTAGTATCCCTGCCTCAAGATTTTCTGTGCAACCATCTTGCCCCCGTGGTGATTTCTGCAGACCCCTTCGTGAACCTCCCGTAGGACGTAGTCGGCTTCTTGCGGTCCGATGCATTTCAGGTAAGGGAGGACGTCCGCCTTCGTCCAGTGCCTCCGGTAGAGCATCCCCTCATGGATCACGTAACGGAGCGCCTTCCTCTCTAGGGTCCGACGCTTGTCCCAGTCCGTCGGCACCTCCCCATGAGTGAGGTACCGCATGATCGGGTCCATCCAGGTGGGATCTTGGTCGATCGCCATCACCTCCCGCTCTTCCGTGCTGGGGGACTGCAGGTTCTCCACGTAGATGGTGCGGCCCAGCTCCTTAGGCGAGGACGAGGCTAGTTTCGATAATGCGTCCGCCCGTGCGTTCTCCGACCGCGGGAGATGCAAGACTTCCACGTTTCTGAACCTGGAGAACGCCGCTTTGGCGACGGCGTGATACCTCTGCATCGCCTCCTCCCGCGCCTCGTAACTTCCCAGAAGTTGGTTGACAATGAGCTTCGAGTCACTGAGGAGGCGCACAGACTCGGCCCCGAGCTCCCGGGCCAGCCTCAGGCCGTTGATCACCGCTTCGTACTCCGCCACGTTGTTGGTGGCCGGGAACTCGAACCGTAATGCGTATTCCACGATGTTCCCTTCCGGAGATCGGATCGCGATTCCAGCCCCGCCTCCTGACTGTGTGGCCGATCCGTCCACATGGACTATCCACGCTCCTGGGACTCCTGACTGGAGGTGGTCAGCCGAAAGAAAAGACAAGGGTTAGGCGATTACCGTTGCTGGGCCTTCTTCCTCCGGGGGATGTTCTCCTTCCGTCGTGCATTCAGCGATGAAGTCAGCTAAGGCCTGCCCTTTGATGGCTGTGCGCGGTTTGAATCGGAGGTCGAACTCGCTCAATTCCACCCCCCCAGTTTAGCATCCTTCACATTCGATCGAATCTCTTGAGATTCTGCTCCAGTTGTGAGTCGGTCAAGACCAGTATGGTGTGGGCTTGGAAATAGGGCCTGAGCCTTCGCGCTGAGAGGACGAGGGCGTACGCCAGTTTCTCCATGGGCGAGTACCGCACCTCCGCCCCCTTCAAGATCCGGCTCGTGTAGTACACCGGCCACTGCACCCCACCGTCTTCCCGGATCAGCACCGAGCTCACTGCTTCCTCCACGCACGCCAGGTAAAGGCTTAGCGACTCCCCTTCCCGTGGCTTGGACAGGAGAGGCGGGCTACGGAGATATTCCTTGAGATCCGCAAACGCCCTAGAGCAGTCTTCGTCCCATAGTATCGTCTTCCTATTGTCCGATGGTTCCGCGATCGCTTTCCTCAGAACTTTGAAGAAGGGGAGCGATCTTTCTGCCGATTTGGAAAGGAATCGCCCCAAGGCTGCGATGCGCCCATTCAGCCTCTGCAGCTCTTTGATCATCATCGGCTCACGTATATTGATCAGTGCCTCGATCTTGTCAGGATTAGCTTCAATGCCACGGTTAGTTATCATAAATCCCAAGAATTTGCCAGATCTTACCCCGAACGTGCACTTCATGGGGTTGAGTCGAATGTTGTGTCACCGCAACCGCTCGAAGGTTTCACGAAGGTCGGCGATGTGGTCCTCCGGCTTTCTCGACTTGACAAGCATGTCGTCGACGTAAACCTCCAGGTTCCTTCCAATCTGGGAGTAGAAAACCTTGTTGACCATTCTCTGGTAGGTGGCCCCTGCGTTCTTCAAGCCAAAGGGCATCTTCTTGTAGCAGTATGTTCCCCGGTCCGTCGTGAAGGCTGTCATCTCTTTGTCCCGGGGATCCATCTGGACTTGATTGTACCCTGAGTAGGCGTCCATGAAGCTAAGCATCTCGTACCCCGAGGCGTTGTCCACCAGGTGGTCAATGCGCGTCAGGGGGTAGCTGTCCTTGGGACAGGCTTTGTTGAGGTCACTGAAGTCCACGCACATTCGCCACTTCCCGTTGGGTTTCCTGACCATCACCACGTTCGATAGCCACTCCGGGTACCAGACCTCTCGTATGAAGCCGGCGTCGAGGAGACGTTCCACTTCCTCGGAGGCCGCCTTCATCTTCTCGCCGCCCAGGTTCCGCTTCTTCTGCATGACCAGCTTGAAGTTGGGGTCGGCGTTGATCTGGTGGACGATCACCTGGGGATCTACGCCGGGCATGTCCTCCGGTGACCAAGCAAAGACGTCTAGGTTCGCCTCCAGGCACTCGACCAGTTGGCTCCTCAGGTTGTGGCTTAGCCCTCTCCCGATTGAGACGAACCGGCCCTCGACGTCCGTGACCGGGATCTGCTCTTGCTCCTCCGCAGGGGTGGGTCTCGGCCCGCCCCTTTAGTCGAGTGCGGCCATCCGGTCGACTAGACGATCTTCAGGACCTTCCTCCGCCAGTTGATAGCAGGTATTCGGCCTCCCCGCGTCGCCTTCGATTTGCCCCATCCCCCTGGGTGTTCAGAACTTGATAATCTGATGGAGGGTCGAGACAACCGCGCCGATGGCGTTGAGAAGGGGTCGGCCGATGATCCCGTTGTATTCCGACCCGATCCCCAATACGATGAATTCTACCGCCAGGGTCATCGAGTTTGGTGGGCCTCCGAGTGTTACCGGGAGATGGATCGTGCCGATGATGGGGGTGGAATGACCTGTGAATCCCACCACGGGACCCGAGCGAGTCGCAAGTCTTCCTTCCGCCGCCCCATCTTCTCCAGGGTTGACATGAAGAGGACGTCGCAGGAGCTGCCGGTGTCGACGAGCAGTCGCCGTACCATGGTTGTGTCGATGATCACCGACACCACCAAAGCTACGTCCAAGCTGCGCGCCGTTACAGACGTGCTCGGCCTCCCGACCGGTAGGGCCGGTGAGGGTCTCCCGGTCCTCTCCTCACGATCCTCCTCATGCTGGGCCCGGGCCCACTCTTGCCAAGGATGGCGGGCTCTGTCGCTTCGCGTCTGAGCCTTGCTCTCCTTTCGACGAGACGGGTGAAGCCGTGTCATTGCAGGTGTGGTTTGTTTCTTCGTGGGACAGTTCGTTCCCACAGACGACGCCAGATGTTTCAGAGTGTTTTCTCACTACAAAAGCGTTGACCGTGGACTACCCGGTCAACATGGTCAAGGGGCCAACTTGGGTCTCTCGGGTGCATCGAGTCAGCGCAGACACGGCGCGAGTCGGAGTTGCGGATGACGTGAATCACGTCGGCTGGGCCGAATCTGGATCCTCGGCCGCAAAGGGGGGGGGGTGAGGGGAAGCCTCGGCCCGGTGTGAGACGCTCGGCCTCGGACAGTCGGACGACGAGGGGTTGCATCGGCGCCTCGTGAGCGGAGGGGAAGCCTCGGCTCGGTCGGACGTGCTCGGCCTCGGTCGGTCGGACGACGAGGGGTGGCTTCGGTCGTCCTGCTTGATGCGTGGCCGGTGTGGGGTGGAGGGGAAGCCTCGGCCCGTGGATCTGACGTCCTCCTACGCAGACGAGAACACTCGTCAGGGGGGCCGGACCTTGGTTCCGGCCAAATCCCCTCCAATGCCTAAGTCAGACGATGATCTAAAAGAGGAGACTCGGCGGAGACGGTTCGACTCGTGAGGAGATCGGAACGACGTCTACCGGCGCGAGCGGGGGAGGAAGGAGAAGAAATGGGGGAACTAGGTCGTTGATGGAGTACCTTAGGTTTTAGTTACTTGAGATGCCGTCCCCTGTCTAGTCATCCTTCTAGCCCTTTTATAGACCTCCCGTCGTGACTGCCCACGACTCACGTCCCTCGTCCGCCCCCAATCGTGCCCCCTCAATCCGCCCCCCCTTCGCCGCTTCCTGCGCCATCCCAGCACCTCCCCATAACGTCTGTTAAGTGGTAACGGGCCAGGGGGAACGGTTATCGCTGGGGTGGGCGAGTGATTTGCGCGTTATCGGGGCCGGGTCGGATCGATACTCGGGGGTCCTCTATTGGGCCTTGTCGGGCGGGCCAGATCGCGCAGATGGGCTTCTGATCGGCAGTCGGGTTCCTGGGCTCGTGTCTTTCGAGCTTCGGCCAAATAGGCGTAACAATCCCCAAAACAAATACTGTAAGATCAAATAAAGAGAGAAAAGAAAAGAGAAAGTGAGAGAGGAAAATGACTCAACAATAAGAGAGTAAAAATGAGAGCGAGAAAAAGATGAGAGATTTGAGTGAAGAAAAAGAAAGTAAACTGAGAGAAAATTCAAAAAGAAAAGGAGAGAAAAGAGAAAAAGGAGAGAAGAGTTTTCTAGTGGCAAAAAGATGTGAGATTAAGCAAGCCTTGTTTTCTCAACAAAACCTCATAGTACTTGTGTATAAAGAGGCGATGTTGAATACTAACAAAAAAAACCTCTGCTTTGCCTAGTGTTGTTTTATCTCTTTTGCAGGAATATGAAGATGTCTTTCCTGATGAGATACCACCAGGTCTGCCACTAATTAGAGGCATAACACATCAAATTGATCTTATTCATGGAGCATCTTTGCCTAAACGTCCAGCATACCGCACTAATCCTGAAGATACTAAGGAAATTCAAAGGCAAGTTCAAGAGTTGGTGAGCAAAGGATATGTGAGAGAGAGCCTCAGTCCTTGTGCAGTTCCAGTATTGCTTATACCTAAGAAAGATGGTACATGGAGAATGTGCATTGATTGCAGAGCCATTAACAACATCACGGTAAGATATCGTCATCCTATTCCTTGGTTAGATGATATGCTAGATGAATTATCTAGTTCAACTATTTTCTCTAAAATTGACTTAAAAAGTGGTTATCATCAAATAAGAATGAAAGAAGGAGATGAATGTAAAACGACATTTAAGACTAAACGTGGATTGGTTAATAATACCTTTTGGGTTAACTAATGCACCTAGCACATTCATGAGATTAATGAATCATGTTTATCATGCTTGCATTGGTAATTTTCTAGTAGTTTACTTTGATGATATTCTTATGTATATCAGAACATTGGATGAACACGTGGATCACTTTAGATAAATTCTAGAGGTTCTAAGAAAGGTGAAATTGTTTGGCCAATTAAAAAAGTATGATTTTGCACAGATAATTGTTTTTATTGGCTTTGTTGTTAGTATTACAGGTATTACAACGGATGAAGAGAAGATTAAAGCAATCCAAAATTGGACAACCCTTACCACTGTTGGACAAGTGAGGAGTTTTCTTGGACTTACAAGCTTTTTTGTGAAGAATTTTAGCACACCGACGAAACCATTGAATGAACTGGATAAGAAGGAGGTTCGATTCAAGTGGGGAGAAGCTCAAGAGAATGCTTACAAACTTCTGCTAACTTGTGAGTATGGCGTGAGGGCTACTTTTAATGTTTTTGACATCTCTTCTTATTTTGGTACAAATGTTGAAGAGTCAAGGACGACTCCTTTTCAAAAGGGGAGGATGATGTGACCCAGCCCATCAACTTACAAAATGAAGACTACATTCTAAGTGAACGACCAATAACAAGAGGAATGCTAAAAAGAATGCAAAATGTAATTGGAGCCAAGTAGAAGTATTGCTGGCCCAAGAAAGTTGTGCTCACAAAGAGGCCTTAGTCTTGCTAATCCAAGCCAAAGAAATTAAGGCCATAATTCTGAATGCATTCATGGGGGAAGATCAAGAGGCATGTGGCCATAAATCTGAATGCATTCATGGGAGAAGATCAAGGTTCATGTGCAACAATAATTCTGAATTCATGGGGGAAGATCAAGAGTCATTTGCATCCAATAAATCTGAATTCATGGGGGGAGCTAAAGAGTCAAGTGCAACAACCACATTAAATCTGAATTCATTGGGGAGATCTAGAGCCAAGAAGTATAAACTTATGAATTTTAAATATAATTTTCGTGCATGGCATTAGGCTCATAATTTCAAGTTGTCTTTTGGTATTCTCTGTTGGGATTTCTGGGTCCATAGGGCCATAAATATGATGTCTGGCCTAAGTCGGTCGTACGAAGTTATCAAAACAGCAGCGGAAATTTGACTTAAAATAATTTTAAATCAACGCCCTAAAGGGAACAACCCCTAGCCAAGATCTCCACTATCCCGCTGTTTGGTCCGACCAACTCCTAAGGATAGACTTACAGTTGCAATTTATAAATGCATGTTTAATTTAAACTATATACCTTTCACTTTGTTTTTGCTGAATACGAAGCGTCATTTTCAGCGACATTTCTTTGGGCCCACGCCGCTTCTCCTATGCTAAACCACTTCCCGAGTGGCTCCTCGTCCCGAGCCAAACCGCTTTCCAAACCGCACCACATCCCGAGGCGAGCAACACTGTTGTCACTGAGCCAACCACACACCAAAGATGATTTCACCTTGAGTGAATCCTCCATCAAGATTTCAAATCCGATCCGAGCTCCTTCGTAGCTTTACTAGAGACTGAACAGGAGTAAGGAAGAAATTTATGGAGAAAGCGAATATTTAATTTAAGCTCAGATCCAAGCTTGCTCAAGTTTAATGGAGCTACTCAGCTATAGAGATTGGGACGAGTTTCAAGGAGGCCAGTAGGCCCTTATTTATATAGGCGGCTGACCCCTCCTATCTTCTCATATCCGATGTGGGACTAAAAAATTTTGTAGAAAAAATTAATTAAAGTTTGCCTTTCACAAAGGCCAAATTTTAGCGAATTTTTCATCCCTCCCCGTTGAGCTTCGCAAGTGATACAACTTATCAAATCAAAGAGGGCTAAACAGTGAACACGTAGAAAGAAACGACACTCCATTCCGAGTCCGTTTGACCCTTCAAATAAGGGTCCAAAGATAGCCCAAAACCTCGCATTTCGCAAAAACACAGCTTCCATTCTATCTAGGGTTCACAATACCTAAGCATGGGTCCTATGGCATGGGCCCCACCTAGCCAGCGCACGCCAGCAAGGCACACACCCAACATGTGCCCGTGCTGGGCACGTGCTGTGCATGCGCCCGCGCTGGCGCGAGTGAGCAGGCCGCCGCCCGCACGAAGCGGGCGGGCCCCGCCCGCTGCCTACGGGTGCAGGCGACCGCTCCGTTAGCAAGTGTGGGCACCCGCTTGCCAGGTGGTTAGAGTGCCCTCTTAGTGAGAACCCGACCGCAATGCCCAACTTGGGCTAAATTCATGGTTTAGGCTATATTTCGCACGTTTGGAGTCCGTTTTTAATTCGTTTGAATCTGCATTTAGCAGGACGATCGCATCATCCAATTAACTGTTTCAATGCATTTATTATATTAAATATTTACGTAAATATTTCACGACACATTTAATTCTCTTTTACATCATGTGCAAAATTCCCACATCCTTACTGTTCTAAACTTATACATCTCCTACTTGCACTCAGGATCATTTATCCTGAATGCAGGAGCTAATTGCAAACTCTTTGCAGTTTTCTATCCCTGGCATCAAATACATATTCTCATAATTTCTACCTATAACTTGACGAAGGTCTCACTCTGTGTGAGACCCTACAGCCTGACCCTACTACAGGTGGGGCTCTAAACCCCAGACGGTAGAGAGCACGAGCAGCAAGTGCCGTCCCTGTTTCGGTATAATACTTATATGGTTAACTCATTAACATGAGTATTGTCGGGACCACCCTGACTGTGTCCGGATGAACAAAGTTACAGTCTTTTCGTCAAAACTATGCCATTTAATCAAGCCTATGGTATGGTCAATTGTCAACCTCATTAGCTTGAATTTGGTTAGTCTCTATCGATCTTTAGTCAAATAATGTTGGACTACTTCTGACATACTCTTGTCAGAGCTTTCACTAAAGATCGAACTAACACTATGACACTAACTCCGCTTGACCGGGAGAGACGAATCTGATCTTGATCACTACTTATGCTACTAACAGTTAAACAATTCTCTATGATCGAGATCCTCATTTCAATACTTGTTTAACCTCGTATTAAGTCTTAAGACTTTACCTAAGTTCTAATGTCGTCTACATTTTATTAACTTAGATAATTCTTACCATACAGCTTACTGTAATTTTGAACAAGTTTTTTGTACACTTACATAAAGATAAATTGCCTCGAGTACGAGGGCATACCTATCTCCCAACATATCTCACTTGCACTCAGGCCCATTTATCCTGGTATCTCATACCGTATTTACACATAAGTCTCTATAAACGTTATGTGACAGAGCCTTCGTGAGTGAATCTGCTAAATCATTTACTGTATAGACTTAAAGGTTTTCTATGTTCTTGTTAGACCACATATTTGAATTTCATCCAAATAATTTTCTTGGCCTCTTGAAATCCATAATCATTGTCTTGCCTGGATCTCATCTAGCTCATCGTACCTTACAAGAATAATCCAAATTAGTTACTAGTCATTTAGACGGTTCATAATTATTTCTGATAAAGTGTCACTCTTTGACCACTTTGTCAAAACATATGTTTCGGTTCCTTTATGCTTCGCATGCATTTTATTCGGTCCCACTGATCTTGAAAACTCTCTTGCCGATTCATAAAAGTTCGTTCTTCTAAATCATATTTAGAAAACAGATTATACATGAATGCTCCAGTTTTCATGGTCATCAGGAGCATTTACATTGAGTTCGGTCCAAGTAGATATGTACACATCTGTTGGTAAGAAAGTTTCATCATAATACATTTATAGGAGTTAGGATGATAACTGTTCTCAACCAACATAAGTTGTTCTTCACTATTTTCTTCTGCACCAATCTTCTGTCTTGAAGATTTACATACAGCCAATAAGAAACACGGTTTTTGGGCACATAAACTAAAGTCCATACTTTATTTACGTGCATGGACCCTTCTCGGATTACATCAAGTTATTAATCAGAGTTCTTACTCCGAATGGCATCCTGAAAGTTGACTAAGTCATCACCAACTATGATGTCTTACTCGACTCTTCGTCTCTCGAGATTCGAGTAATCCTTTAACTTCCTAATGCTTGATTTAATGAATATCTTATTGATAAGGTCGTCATAGAACCTTATCAAGAACATAGGCTATCTGGGACTAAACCCAGAGGTAGGATTGTAACTCAGAGCCACTTGCCATGCATCGCACCATGTCTAACAAAGTGCGATTCATGCTCTCCAACACACCGATGTATTAAGAGACTTGACCTGAGAAAAAAATCACATTTTCTTTTAATTACGCAAGATTATATAGCTAAGTATTCAACTCTTCGATCTGATCGAAGCAGTTCACATACTTCTTTCATTGTGTTATCTATTTTATCACTTGTGTTTCAGCAAGAACACGTGGTGTAATAAAATAGGAACAACTTATCATGGCTAACTTAGACTTGGGTCTGAGTACATCTGTATGTACTAGACTATGAGTTCACCAACTCATTCTCCCACAGTCTTATAGATGGAATTTCGTCCATCATACCTTTGAGATAAGATTCACAAGTGTCTATTGACTTCATAATAAGAGAGGTCATACCCCTCTTTATGTGACTTGTGAAACTTAGTCTCTTTGGTATGGCCTAGTCTATTTAGCCATATAAGTTTTGCTATTATCTTGTGTATTCATGTATTAACATTTAATACATTATCGTTATACAAATTACTTATTACTTCAGAAGCAAGGTGACGACATTTGCCAAAAATGTTAGACGTCCTCTATGGTCCAAGAGACAACAATTGCTCCTTTTTCCAACATGTATGATAATATTTTTGTATTACGATTATCCTGAAGTCGTGACATCAAATATGTCACATTTTCAGTCCCTTCTACTTTTGCCTTTACTAATGATAGATAAAACTTTCTTTCTCAATTGAATTTCCTTAATGCCTTCTTCCTTTTCTAAATCTCATTTAGATATTACGTGTCTTAAGAAAAATAATAGCCGTGCAAACATCTCATGTATCCAAATGCTTGAGCTTTGCAACTTTGGGTGTGCTCAACAAGTTGCTCGTCTCAAGATCCGGTTGGGATACATAGTCTTGCATCGCTCGTGCACTCATTTTAGATTCAAACATGTCACACCCCGCTTCCCAAAAACGTGGAGGCGAAGCGTGAGAAGGTCCGCTCGGACTTGAAGCTACAAAGCCGCAAGTCTGATAAGCGTCAATAAATAATAATTTGCAGGTCCCTGTAATGTTACACGGAACAAAAACAAGAATAATAGAAAGAGACAAATAATAATTTATCAATCTAAAGGTCCAACAAAATATCCAACCACCAGAAAATCCACCATGCTACAACAGAGTCAAAAGGAAAAGGCCCAGCATGGCCAACAGCAAAAACAACTATCACAAGGCGCTACTCACCACTAAACTAAACGATAACTAACAAGGAAAATGCGAAGGAAACTAAGACTGGTCGCCGGTATCCTCGTACTCAACGTCAGCAACGGGATTGCGCACGTACTCCACAAACTTGTCGCCCTCAACTGCAACCTCTGGCTCAGCAACTAACATGCGACACCTAAAGAGAAGGGGCACATGTCAGCAAGTCTACAAGACTTGTGCAAGGAAACAAAAGGAAGTGGTAACAACCTAGCAGTTCTAGAGTAAAGTATGACATGGTATATTATGCAAATAGAACAACATCAGTTTATGTTATGGCATGATTATAGCATGACAAGTAACATGGCATGGCAAGTAAACAATTACATGACAAGTACAAGAATTGTTTGCACGTCGTGCACAGAGATTCTGCCCTTTGGCTAGAGTGGCTGTACGGGCCAACTCTTACGCTCAAGTGACCGTTTATCCTTACCCCTCCACGTGTGTCGAGCCAGGGCATTACCCCGAACACGTAATGCTCGCTTCTGGATCACGAGCCAGGAAGTGTTTTTAACACGTATGGCATAGGGTTATGCCCGCATAACGGGTGCCTAGCCGGGTAACACGAAAACACGGATTTGTACAAGGATTTGTAGCGTGTGCTACGATGCAAAATGCAAACATGATACGTAAAATGGATGCACATCACAATATTCAAATGCAATTGTGTACCGTTAAAGAAAAGTAAACATGACAGGCAATTGTATGACATGACATGACAAGGGTAATTCTAGCTTCGTTGTGACGCTAGAATTAAATTTGCGCCTAGACCGCTATCATTTCACGGTCTAGTCTCTTTCATGCTAAAACAAAGTTGTAACGGCCACTTTTCGTTGTACGTTGTTCGTGCACGTGCTTTTGACCGTGCACGTATAAATTTTAGACTTTGTTTGTTTGTGAACACTTTAGTGTGATATGTCGTTGTGAACGCCTCTGGGAGTATTAAATTGTGGCACTAATTTGGAACGACACTTCTCGGGTCGTCCTCCCACGATTTGATCTTATTCGACGAGACGTCGCGATTTTCACTTTTGACGTGAGACGTTTCTATTTTTAGTTTCGTCCATCGACGTCGAAATTGGGATCCGTCTTATTAATTTCTTTTCTCCCGTCGTCCCGGTCACCCCAGTATTTATTTCACGATTTTTGAGCTCTGTTTGACCCACTTTCACTATCTTGCCCAATCTAATATATATTTAACACTAAGTTTTACATGAGTTTAACCCCCCTTTAATTATTATTTAGTGTAAACCCTATCACCCTTGATCCGGCCCCCACTTTTCCTCAGCTGGCACACACACTTTTTGCACATGTTAGAGACTTTTTGCACATGTTAGAGAGAGTGAGAGGGTGAGGGCTCTTTTGCTTTTAATAATTGTTATAAAACAAATTCATCTAACTCTTTAAACCCTAGGCCCATTCCCCTTTCACGTGAGCCTGGCCTCTTAAAGTGGCCCCGATTAACAATAACCCATACCCATTCTTGTTAGAAACCCCTAGGGTATCTATATATAACAAATACTATATAGTCTCCCAGCCTCAACAAACTCCAGGCGCCCCCCTATTCTTTTCACACGCGACTCCTAGCCCCGACTTCCTCTTCGACTAGACCGCCGGCCGTCCCACATCTCCGATCACCCTACCTTCCCTCCACCGACCGGACCGGCTGCCTGACCGTCGTCGGCGTCCCCCAGGCGTCGCAATGCCCTCGCAGCTGCTGCTTTTGCAGCAGATCTGCCGTGTAGCCCGCCGAGCCGTCCTAGTCACCGGAGCTCGCTGTGACAGCCGCAGATCCGTCGGAAACCCCGAGAACGGCACCTCCCCTCCCATTTCCGTGATCCCGATCACCCAACACCCCGGCCGCCACAACTCCAGCACGCGACGTCTTCTTCCCTTGCAGACCCACCGGAAGGTGTCCCTCGATCAGCGGCAGCGGCCGAAGCCGCCGCTGCAACGCCCTAGCTCCGCCGTGCTCCGCCCTTAGCCGCTGCGCGCTGACCGTCAGACTTTCCCGACGCTGTCCATTGAAGCCGCCCCACGTCGCAGAACCCCGCCGTCATCCCCTTGCTCCGACATTCTCGACCTTCCACCCACCGGATCCCCGCCCAACAGCTCCCAAAACCGCCGTCCGCAACGCCATCTCCCTCCATTTGCAAAGGACCCCGATGAGCTGATCCGCGAGGCCGCCGCTCCATCGCTGCCGCCACCTGAGCTTCCTCCTCGCCGCCAAGGTCACGCCGCATGCATGCACCGAGTTGGAAATTGTTGGTGAGTTGGGTTAATAATTGCCTGCTGGGTTCTTTATATTATGAGAAGGCAACTATCTTATATACACGTAAATATATATTTATGTATATTACTACCATGTAACCCCCACTCTATGAATTTATAAATGGTTAGGTTACCCATGTAGGAAGCTGTTGGAATTAATAAGCCCCCTTGTCACCTGCCCTTAGGCCTATGCTCTATTGATATACATAGGTTGGTACCCTCTTGGGGTTAACACCAGTAATATCCATGTTAAGGTTAGTTGGTCGCGGTAACACTTTTGGTCGTTTAATAATAACATGATAAAACTATTAGTTTAGTATATAATGTACTACTGTTAGCAAATAAGGGCATGTTAGTTTCTTGAACAAAATACTTTATGGGATGAAGCTGACGAGTAACCTTACTTAATGAACATCACCCTAGATTGGAAGTTCTAATGTAGTACTATTTAATTTATGGCGGAACGAACCTAATTCAGTAATATGTTTGATCAACCAGAGGACCAGCTGCTCAATAGCAAAACACGTCAAAACAAACTCGTCGACACCAGGAACTCCAGAAATCAGGCAAGTGAAACTTGCCAACTTTTGTTTAGGGCCATGTTTTAAGGCCACATCCTTGTTTTTAGCGTAAAAGAGACTAGACAGTGAAATGATAGCTTTCTAGACGCAATTTTAAGATCTAGCTTGACAACGAAGCTAGATCTGACACCCTGCCATGTCATTCATGCATTGATATCTGTCACGTTTAAATTCCTTATCTGTACGCACTTTTAACTGCCATGCATTGCATCTTACATGTCATCCAAGATGATTGTTGCATCGTAGCACACGCTACAAAATACTTGTACAATCCGTGTTTCCGGCTAGGCACCTGCTATGCGGGCATAACCCTACGCCATACTTGTTAAAAACACTTCCTGGCTCGTGATCCAGAAGCGGGCCTCATGTGTTGGTCAAAAGCCAATGCCCGATACACGTGGAGGGGTAGGGATAAGCGATCACTTGAGCTTAGGAGTTGGCCCGATCAGCCACTCTAGCCAAAAGGCGTAATCTCTGTGCATGACGTGCTTACTTTACTTGTCTTGTACTAGTGAGTGTTTCTTATAAAACTTGACATCCATGACATGCTCGTACTTTACTTTACTTTACTTGTTGCACTCATACTTTAACTGCCATGTCATTGCATTCATGCTAGAACTGCTAGGTTGCTTACTTTCACTTTCAGTTTCCTTGCACAAGTCTCTAGTAGACTTGCTGACATGTGCCCCTTGCTCTTTTGGGTGTCACATGTTAGACCCTGAGCCAGAGACCGTAGCTGAGTACGTGGTAGTTGCTGACGCTGAGCCTGAGTCCCTGTCTGCCCAGAAGGAGTTTAGGGGATACCTGTGATCATCCTTAGTGACCTTGCTGAGCTTTCTTTTATTTTAGGATTATTGTTAGTTGTCGGTGCGTGGCACCTTTACTTTGTACGTTGTACTTTTGTTGGCCATGTTTGGGCCTTTAGACTCTTCTTCCTTTTAGCCTGGTGGCTTTTCTGTGATGTTGGAGTTTATTATTATGGATATTTTGAGATATCTCTTTTGTCTCATTTCTTTATTATTATCTTCGTTTCGTTTCGCGTTGCAAGGACCTGCCAAATTAAAGTTGATTGACGCTTATCTGACTTGCAGCTTGTAGCTTCAAGTCTGAGCGGACCTTCTCACGTCTCGCCTCCACATTTTTGGGAAGCGGGGCGTGACAGGTTTTGTTGGTGGCCCATGCAGGTCGAGTCTTGCAATTGCGAATTAACGGAACAACGATAATAACAGAATGTCCATTAAATAAATTGCAACATCCGAGTTATAAGCCTTGAGTCTAGTCTTTTTCCTATGTCACTAGGTGGTAAGGAGACTTAGTTAGACGTCTGTGCTTACTAGTTAGAGGTCCCTGATCGTTAGTTAGACTCCCTGCTAGCAATTGATTTAAATCATCGTAGGAGTTACCTTAGTGGTTCTTGTCTAACTCTGACCATAGTAGACTTCTAGAATTCCTTTAGTCGTTCGCTTGGGTTCATCGATTTTGGACCAAGCTGAACGCATTTCATTACCGTCTAGCTCCTTAGAAAGTCTTAGCGCTTAGTTTCTTATTTTAATTGGTCGACCGTAGGAGTTTCCCGTAGATTTCCGGGGTCATATCCTAGGCGTATGTATGTTTTGATTATCCTACCATTTCCCCTTGCCTCGATTCACGAGATCGCCTCATGACGATCGTCGTTAATTTTCGAATCTCTCCGTTACAAATTTTGAACTGTCGAAAGTATCCTTCAATTCCCTCCTTTCCTAAGTTTAAATTTGTTCGAAAATTTAAATATATATACTTATACTTCGTGCTCTTTCGTTGACTTTGTGTCGAAATTTTTGAATACCAGCTTATGATATTTTCCAGCATATACTTTTCGTACTTATGAAAATACCTTGTCCCTTCGTATACTAGTTTATTTCTGAACCGTACTTCTATTTTGCCCAAATTCGATTTATAATTTCCTTTCTTGATTATGCCATTCGAATAACACCTCGCACTTACTTTAATATGTTTTTCAAGTCACATGGGACTCCAGCTTTCAGCAAGTCGATGTTATGCTCATCGTTTCCCCCATTTCAGATTTTTGTGAAATTACTATTCCTGATCTAAACTCCCCATAATTTGGTTTTAAAGCTTTATTACAATTTTTGATAAATTTAATACTAAGTCATCTTTCCGTTCACCATACATACTCCTAGAATGATTTCTAAACGAAATAGAATTTCAATTATTATTTTTATATATCTGTGCCAGGCTCGTTGTGCTCGTATGATAAGAACTTTGTGTAAATCCGTTAACCTTTTGGAAATCCTGGTTCCTTTAAAAGTGGTTTCAATATTGATTATTTTAAAATTTTCCTAGCTTAAAGACTTTGAAAGCATTTAACACGAGCTTAAATTCTTTAGTTACCTTAATTTCATTCTTTGAATTTCCAAAAATTTTGCCAAAATTATATTAAATTACTGACGTATAATATTTCCTAAACCACGTCCTTAATTTTCGTGTAAGTGATTTACTTCCTTTTATAATGATTTTACATAAACCAATAGACTATTTTCTCTTATTATGTATATTCGACTCAAACTTATTTTGAACAACTCGTTTTATCGATCTCCAAATATTTTTCTATATGCAGACAAGGATTCCAACTTTTGAAGTACCACGGTTTTCAAAATTTCACGTATTTTGGCTTATGTTATTTACACTATTCTCTTTCTGTATCTTATAAGAGTATCCCTATATCTCCCTTTCCTCTACCTAAACGTTCACAAGTGAGTCGTTGTTTCACCTAACCAAGCTGTCTCCTTATATCCGTCCTATCTGAACTCGTGCTTATCGGTCCTTCTCTTGTCACACTTTGACCTCTAATCTTCCCCTATTGCTTAGGCTTTAGTGCACGTCAATGACTGTGCCAACCCTGAATTGTTAGTAGGCCCTTGGACCCTTGTGATGTTGTCGTGGTGCATGTACCTGAGTTGTGTGTGTGGGCATGAATGAATGTACTCCTCTATAGTATATTAATGGTTGCCTATTGTGTGATATATACATACTCAGAGTATTCGTGATGTTATGAAGTGGTTTGTGTGTTAGTATTTATAGATTTGTGTGTGGTTAGTTATGTCATTCTAGGGATGCCTGTGTATATAAGAATTAGTGTGGGAATATCTAGTAGATTGTATATAGTTGGAGATACTTATAATGGTTGAAATAATATGTTTGGTAAATCTATGTGTAAACTAGGTGTGATAATAATAGGTGTACGTATAGTTTAGTAAGTAGGCTTATTGTATGACCTATATGTTAGTACGTGTGAGTATGCGCTCGTACGTAGATACGTATTGTGCTTAGACGTAAGTAGTTATGTATTTACTGCATGAGTAAATAGGTGCTATACATATGATAATAGGATTATAATTTTGGTTGATATTGCTTGCTTTTATGGGATGTTGTATGCGTGTATACCATGAGGTATACACGACTATTGCATATCTTAATCATATACGGATAAGTAGATGTGCTGGTATACTAGTTATAGGTAGATGGATATGGTGTGAATATATGTGTTACATGTGTGTGACTATACGATGAATGCATGTATTAGGGAGGGTATTATAATTATACGTGTGCTGATGTCTGTGTTATCATGGTATATAAAGTGAATGAACTATGTGAGTATTACCTGACTAAATATTAGGTGTAATTGACATATGGTGTGTATATGGTTGCTTTGGTAGACGTACATATATTGGAGTGGTATTGGTATATGTATAAATACCGTGATACGTATATAGAGTAATCTGATATGTGTTTCGAGTCTCACTCAAGCTTGAGTGGGTATACTCTAAGTATATTGTTATGTATGTCTGTAGTTGCATATAGCAATGTCGTATGTATAGTGATAGGAGTGTTTATGCCTGG
>JAULAV010008733.1:0-83071 GCA_030789695.1 Scilla litardierei
AATTGATACCTCTTGGTGTGGTCAGATCCACCCAAAGTTGGCATAGATCGGGCTAGGTTCTGGCTCTCTCTGGGCCTATCTAAATTGTTTAGCTAGATAGTTTTAATTTTCCGCTGTGCTTTATGCCTCTGTGGTCCGTCCGACTTAGGACGTGCACAGATCTGAGCTCTGAGGGTCTGCCAAAACCCTTCACTAACTTACGACGGCGCTCGGTGTATGGGCATGACTTGACGGTTTGGTTTAAGTCTTGACTACATCTCATGTATTGAGAAGTTGGTTTCCATAAAGTATCTATGACATAACTTGAGTGTGCTCAACAACTATAACAAAGAACCAATAGTTGCCATTCTCTAAAATAAGGAGGGTTAGGGCTAATCTTGAAGTTGATTTTTAACGTATTTGACTAGATTAATCGACGATGTCAATCTCCTATTTTTCAATTGAAGATGGCAATCTCCCAATTCCTACGGATATTTTTGCATATTATTCTGAACTCGGGGCTATTTTCTAAATTTTCTTGAAGATATGGATATTTTTATTAAATTTTATTTTGGCCTAATTTTGTGTACTCTTATTTTTCAGTTGAAGATGACGATCTTCCGGTCCCAACGAAATTTTTTTCGGATTTTTCGAAGCTCGGTGCTATTTTCAACATTTTATGGAAGATATGAATTTTTTATTAAATGATATGATTTTTATATCCTACATTTTTCTTCTCTTATTTTTTTAGTTGAATATTGCGATCTACCTGTTCTAGCAGACTTTTTTACTTATTTTTTTCCAGTTGGGGCTATTTTTCTTCATTATATGAAAGAAATGGATGATTTAATTAAATAATATGATATTTTGGCCTAATGTTGTCTTCTCTTATTTTTTTTAGTTGAAGATGTCATTCTCACGGTTTCAACGGAGATTTTTGACGATTATTTTGATCTTGAGGCTATTTTCTACATTTTCTAGAAGATAAGGATCTTCTTATCAAATAATTTGATTTGTTGGCCTAATTTTATCTTCTCATATTTTTCAGATGAATATGGCGATCTCCCGGTTCCAAACGGACATTTTTGCAGATTTTCTGAGCTCCGGGCTATTTTCTAAATTTTCTGTAAGATTTAGATCTTTAGATTAAATGATATGATTTTGGTAGCCTAATTTTGTCTTCTCTTATTTTTAGTTGAAAATGGCTATCTCCAGGTTCCAACGGACTTTTTTGCAGATTTTTCTGAGCTTGGTGCTATTTTCTACATTTTATTGAAGATGTGGCTTTTTTATTAAATGATATGATTTTTAGCCTAATTTTGTTTTCTCTTATTTTTTTCACTTTAAGATGTCAATCTCCTGTTTCCAACAGATATTTTTGCAGATATTTCTGAGCTTGGGACTATTTTTCCTACATTTTTGGGAAATGATGGATCTTTTTATTAAATGATATGATTTTTTGGCCTAATATAGTCTTCTCTTTTTTCAGTTGAAGATGATGATCTATCATTTCCAACAAACATTTGTGCGAATTTTCTAAGATCCGGACTATTTTCTAAATTTTCTGGAAGATATGGATTTTTATATTAAGTGATATGATTTTTATAGCCTAATTTGTCTTCTCTAATTTTTCTATTGAATATGGCACTTTCCTGATTCCAACGGATATTTTGGCGTCTTTTATGTCCTCGGGATTATTTTTCTTTATTTTCGTGAAGTTATAGATCTTTTTATTAAATGATATGATATTTAGGCCAAATTTTGTCTTCTCTTATTTTTTTTCATTGAAGATGACGATCGCCCAGTTCCAATTGACATTTTTGCAGATTTTTTTGAGCTTCGGGCTATTTCTAAATTTTCTGTAAGAGATGAATCTTTAAGTTAAATGATATGATTTTTATTGCCTAATTTTGTTTTCTTTGATTTTTTAGTTGAAGATGTCGATCGCCCTGATCCAACAACCATTTTTGCGGATTTTTCGAAACTCGGAACTATTTCTACAGTTTATTGAAGATATGAATCGTTTTATTAAATTATATGATTTTATAGACTAAGTTTTTCTTCTCTTATTTTAAGTTGAATTTGGCGATCTCCCGGTTCTAACGGATATTTTTGCGGATTTTTCTAAGCTCCGGGCTATTTTCTACATTTTATTAAAGATATGGATCTCTTTCTTAGATGACAAGATTTTTGCAGCATAATTTTGTTTTCTCATATTTTTCAGTTGAATATGTCGATCTCTCGGTTCCAACAGATATTTTTGCGGATTTTTCTTAGCTTTGGGTTTTTTCACATTTTCTTGAAAATATGAATCTTTTTATTAAAGTATATTGTTTTTTGGCCTAATTTAGTCTTCTATTTTTCAGTTGTATATTGCGATCTCTTGGTTCCAATGGACATGTGTGGACTTTTCAAAGCTCGGTGCTATTTTCTACATTTTATGGCAAATGTATCATTTTATTAAATGATATGATTTTTGGCCTAATTTTGTCTTCTTTTATTTTTTTAGTTGAAGTTGGCGATCTCCCGTTTCCAACAGAATTTTTTTTATTTTTCTGAGCTCCGAGCTATTTTCTACATTTTCTGTATGATATAATTTTTATTTTAAATGATCTGATTTTTATAACGTAATTTGGTCTTCTCTTATTATTCAGTTAAAATGGCGATCTCCTGGTTCCGACGGACATTTTTGTCGATTTTTCTTAGCTCATGGCTATTTTTCTACATTTTCGGGAAGTTATGGATCTTTGTATTAAATGATATTTGTTATGACCTTAAGATCGGCCCAGTCGATCTAGGCCCGTATGATCGAAGCCCAAGTCATGGCCTGCCGAATCTCCACAATGAGACCTAGTTCGCCTAAGCTTGGACAAGCTCGCCAAGGTTCAGAGCAGCCCGCACCTGCAGAGCGGCGAACTTGTCAATCGACCCAAAGAGAAGAGCCCTTCGGCTGATCGCACACGATCTACACCGGATCGTTCCAAGGGTAGCTCGCCCCAGATGCAGCTTGCCTATCTCTCCACACAGAAGCAGTTCACCCAAGGAGGAAGGCGACTTGCCACTAGTATCACTGCCAGTTTCACTACAGACAAGTCTGACAAAAGCACACCTGGCCACTTCGCCACTTGACAGCCTGCCGAAAGCGCCCATGGCCGTTTTGCTGCATGACAGCCTGCCGAAAGTGCCCAAGGCCGTTTTGTCGTCAGACAGCCTGACAAAAGTGCGCCTGACATTTATGGCTCTAATAAAAGCATGCCTGACACGTTCGGCCCTGACATCCTCGGCCAAACCTCTGACACCCTGACACCGCCGGCTCAGCTAAAGCAACCGACTCCAACAGCCGATAAATACACCCTCTCCTCCAACAAGAAAGGGGCTGGCTAATCTGTAAGAAATCCTAACACATATACTTATATTCAAGGTCGAATATCCTCTACATATTTGCGCCTTCCACATTAGTTTGCCATGCAAGTGCCAATCTGCCTCTAAGATCGCCATACGTGTCCGACATTCTCCAAGCAGTCACCAACTGACTTAAGCAACGAAGAGGCTCTTGGTTGATAGCCAACCGAGCCTTTCTGACAAGTTGCTCCTCTTGCAGGAAGTGTCACGCCCCGCTTCCCAAAAATATGGAGGCGAGACGTGAGAAGGTCCGCTCAGACTTGAAGCTACAAAGCTACAAGTCCGATAAGCGTCAATCAACATTAAATTGGCAGGTCCTTGCAACGCGATACGAAACAAAGATAATAATGAAGGGAAAAGAGACAAAAGCAATCTCAGATTATCCATTATATTAAATTCCAACATCACAGAAAAAGTCACCAGCTTACAAGGAAAGAATCTAAAGGGCCCAAACATGGCCAACAAAAGTACAAGGTACAAATGAGGTGCCACGCACCGACAACTAACAGAAATCCTAAAGCAAAAGGAAGCTCAGCAAGGTCCTAAGAAAGATCACCGGTGTCCACAAAACTCCTCCTGGGCATACATGGACTCAGGCTCCGCGTCAGCAACAACCACGTACTCAGCTACGGTCTCTGGCTCAGGGTCTAACATGTGACACCCAAAAGAGCAAGGGGCACATGTCAGCTAGTCTCCAAGAGACTTGTGCAAGGAAACTGAAAGTACAGGTAAACAACCTAGTAATTCTAGCATGATGAAATGACATGGCAGTTAAAGTAAGAGTGCAACAAGTAAGGTAAAGTTAGGTAAGGTACAAGCATGGCATGGCATGGATGTCAAGTTTTACAAGGAACATTCACAAGGACAAGGACAAGTATATTAAGCACGTCGTGCACAGAGATTCCGCCCTTTGGCTAGAGTAGCTGATCGGGGCCAACTCTTACGCTCAAGTGACCGTTTATCCCTACCCCTCCACGTGTATCGAGCCAGGGCCTTACCCCCGAACATGGAATGCTCGCTTCTGGATCACGAGCCAGGAAGTGTTTTAACAAGTATGGCGTAGGGTTATGCCCGCATAGCAGGTGCCTAGCCGGTAACACGGAAACACGGATTTGTACAAGGATTTGTAGCGTGTGCTACGATGCAACGTGCAAACAGATGACATGTAAGATGGATGCACATGACAAATATTCGAATAGAAATTGCGTACCGTTAAAAAAATTAAACATGATAGGCAATGCATGACATGACATGACAAGGGCAATTCTAGCTTCGTTGTCAAGCTAGAATTTAATTTGCGCATAGACCGCTATCATTTCACGGTCTAGTCTCTTTCACGCTAAAAGCAAGAAATGGCCTAAAGCATGGCCTAAACAAGGTTGGCAAGTTTCACTTGCCTGGTTCCGGTGATGACGGTCAACTAGAGTTCGTCCCACAAATCGCTATTCTACGGGGATGGGTCACGTATGTGAAGTGGAAGAATCGACGATCCAAGACGCCTACAAATCTGCAGGTAGGAGGGGATCTCGACGCATCCGGATTGCCGTCCCCAAATCCGATCTAGCACGGCAACGGAAGAAGCGATCCCGGGAAAACTATGGCTGAAAAGATCTCCTCGCGGCTGAGATACAACAGATCTGGAGATGGGAGAAAGTAGGGAAAAATCTGGAGCAAAAGGAGAATTGGGGGTTTTAGGGTCGGCCGGCGGCTAGCGGGGTGGTGCCAGCGCAATGGAGGGTGAGAGAGAGCACGGAAGGATAAGGAAAGGCAAGAGGAAGGTTGGGGAATGATGTAGAAGAAATGTCAGCTAGAAGATATGAAGGAAGAATAGAAAAGGTCGAGGGTTTAATTAAAGAAAGGGGTGCGGCGGCTGCAACTTAACCTAGGGTTTCTGGGGCAACTAGTCGGTCAGTGAAGAGTGGTCGACCGACTAGTTTGGGAAATAGTCGGTCGGTCGTCCAACTGAGACCGACTAAAAGGCAAATAGTGAACAGGGTCGACACAGGGTAGACAGATTTAGTCAGTCTGTGAAGGTCTGTCAACCGACTAGTTTGGGAACTAGTCGGTCGGTGAATGTTCAATGACCGACTAAGGGCAAAATATGAAAGACAAATAAGAACTGAATGTTAGTCGGTCTGAGAAGAAACTCTAACCGACTAGTTTATCAACTAGTCGGTCGATAGTCGTTCTTTGACCGACTAACCGTAAACAGTAACTTGGCTGTAAGGAAGAACTCAGAATTAGTCGGTCTGAGAACAAGTTCTAACTGACTAGTTTATCAACTAGTCGGTCGAAGAATGTGCTTAGACCGACTAAGCGGAAACAGTAACTCAGTTGAAATATACAAGATGAACTAGTCGGTTCCTGAAGGGTTACCGACCAACTAGTTTGCAATCTAGTCGGTTGGTTCTTCTTCTTGAACCAACTAAGATGCACGGAAGGTGCCGAAATGAAGCGTGAGGCCTCGGGAAAGGTTTATAGGGCTTCTAAGATCACTCTAGCTCTAAGATGCGGTCAAGGTGAAGTTCATCAGGAATGACTTACTCCAAGCTCATCGTTCTATGGGAAGGAACTAGAAGACTATAAAGAACTCGGCGGAACGCCCAACAGGGAAAAACACACAAGGAAGAGAATCAACCATAATATATATAATAGACAAAGCATAGACAAAAATCGGTCGTTACATCCTACCCACCTTAAAAATAAAGTCTGTCCTCGGACTTTCCAACATACCTAGTCGCTCCAGTAACTACCCCAATCATATCATGTTATAATTTAAACCATGTATAGTCATTACGAGTGCTTATATATGCACTAGGTAGTCAAGCATTAACATTGCTATCATGTAAATATATATTCACGCACATTATACACTTATACCTATCATAGTCAATCAAATGCATATACGTATTTCAATCATATATATACATAACTACTACTTACCTAGCGCAAAACAATAGTTCAGATACTCACAACCAATTAAATATTTCACACCAGCAATTGCCATCGTAATACCACACGTTTAGATAACTACCTACGAACCAAGCAATAAGGATACACTACTCCCTATATCTCCTAGTATACATCTACACCAAATATATCAACACATATAATCACATCACCCATCTTCAATTCATGTTTACTATCTCTAATATACATTTACCGCTACTATAAATTCACTATACATAGTCATTCAAATGCATGCAAATATTTCACCATACGTTCACATTACATACGGTCCTATAACTATATTCACGACACGCCACACATACCATAGTCACCAAACTTATAACTAGGCACATACTTACCCGTGCATGGTGCACACCCACACACGCTAACATTTCATTCACGTACACCAATCGTACCATTATATAACTAGCACATCTATACACCTAGTTTAGCTAGCACACCTACGTTCACACAGGCAAGTCCTTAGTAATTAACTATACCACAAGACCACACCTATAACTATATACTGGTGTAGCGACCCACAATCATGTGCGTAGCACAACCAGGCACAAACACTCCTATCACTATGCATACATCAAACATTACTATATGCAACTACATGCATACATAACAATACTCTTAGAGTATACCCACTCAAGCTTGAGTGAGACTCGAAACACATATCAGAATACTCTATATACGTAACACGGTATTTATACCTATACTAATACCACTCCAATATATATAAATCTACCAACATAACCACATACATACTATAATATCAATCACTATATTTAGTCGGGTAACACCCACATAATTCAATCACTTTATATACCGTAATAATAATACAGACATCAGCACACATATATTTATAATTCCTTCCCTAATACATGCATTCAACGTATAGTCACACACATGTAGAGCATTTATTCACACAGTATCCTACTATCATATGTATATCACATATATACTCATGCAGCAATTACATAACTACTTACGTCTAGGCACAATACATATCTACGTATGAGCACATACTCACACGCACTAACACATAGGTCATAAAATAGGCCTACCCACCTTAACCATACGTACACCTATTATTATCACACCTAACAAACACATAACTTCACTAACATATTATTTCAAACATTATAAGTATTTCTAACTACATACACCTCATTAGATATTCCAACACTGTTCTTTATATACACAGACGACCCTAGAGTGGTATAGCTATCCTCACACATATCTATAAATACTAACACACAAACAATTCCATAACGTCAAGAATATCTCAGAGTTTGTATATATCACACAATAGGCAAACATTAATATACTATAGGGGAGTACACTCATTCAAGCCTACATACACAACTCAGGTACATGCACCACGACAACATCACCAAGGTCCAAGGGCCTACTAGCAATTTAGGGTTGACACAGACATTGACGAGCACTAAAGCCTAAGCAATAGAGGGAGATCGAGGTCGAAAGCGTGGCGAGGAAAGGATCGTTAAGCACGAGTTCAGATAGGACGAATACAAGGAGACATCTTGGTTAGGTGAAACAGCGATTCACTTGCGAACGTTTAGGTAGTGGAGAGGGAGATGTAGTGATACTTTTATATGATACAGAAGGGAAATAGCGTAAATAACATAAGCTGAAATACGTGGAATTTGAAAATTGTTGTACTTCAAAAGTTGGAGTCCTGTTTGTATAAAATATTTGGAGATCGATAAAACGAGTTGTTCAAAATAAGTTTGGGTCGAATAGTCATAATAAGAGAAAATGATTTATCGGCTTATCGAAAATCATTATAAAAAGTAAATCATTCACACGAACATTAAGGACGTAGTTTAGAAAATATCATACGTCAGTAATTTAATACAATGTTGGCAAAAGTTTTGAAATCCAAAGAATGAAATTAAATTAACTGAAGAATTTAAGCTCATGTTAAATGCTTTCAAAGTCTTTAAGCTAGGGAAAAATTTAAAATAATCAATATCTGAAACTACTTTTAGAAGGACCATTATTTGCCAAAAAGAAACCGATTTACACAAGGTTCTTAACATACGAGCACAACGAGCCTGGTACGGATATATATATATATATAATTGAAATTCTATTTAGTTTAGAATTTATTCTAAAAACATGCATGGTGAACGGAAAGATAATAATAACCAAGTAGTAGAATTATCAAAATTGGTAATAAGCTTTAAAACCAAATTATGAAAGGTCTAGATCAGGAAAAAGGTTATGGAATAGTAATTTTACAAAAATCTAAGATAGAGAAAAACGATGAGCATAAAATCGACTTGCTGAACGCTGAAGTCCCATGTGATTTGAAAAGTATATTAAAAGTAAGGCGATGTGTCATTTGAATGGCATAAATAAGAAAGGAAAATTATAAATCGAATTGGGAGAAAAATAGAAATACGGCTCAGAATTAAATTAATATATGAAAAGGGGACAAGATATTTAAATAGGTATGAAAATTATAGGCTGAAAAAACATTATAAAACAGTAATCAAAATCTCGTCAAAACTTTCGAAATTCAAAAATGAATTTAAGTCATCGGAAGAGCATGAAGTCCAAATATATATATATTAAAAGTTTTCGAACGAGTGTAAACTTTAGCGAATGAAGAACATCGAAAACACTTTAAAAAGGCTTTAAGATTTGTCACGAAGAGATTCGGAATTTAACGTCGATCGTCATGAGGCAATCTCGTGAATTAAAACAAGGAAAATGGTCGGATGATCAAAACATACATACGCCTAGGATATGAACTAGAAATATCTACTCCTATAGTCGACCAACTAAAATTAAGAGACTAAGCGATAAGACTTTCTAAGGAGCTAGACGGTAATGAAATGCGTTCAGCTTGGTCCGAAATCGATGAACCCAAGCGAACGACTACAGAAATTCTAGAAGTCTAATATGATCAGAGTTAGACAAGAACCACTAAGGTAACTCATAAGATGATTTAAATTAATTCCTAGCAGGGAGTCTAACTAACAATCAGGGGCCTCTAACTAGCAAGCACAGACGTCTAACTAAGTCTTCTTACCACCTAGTGACATAGGAAAACGACTAGACTAGGCTTATGACTCCAATGTTGCAATTTATTTAATGGACATTCCATAGTTATTATCGTTGTTCCGATAATTCGCAGTTGCAAGACGGACCTGCATGGGCCACCAACAAAACATGTCACGCCCCGCTTCCCAAAAATATAGAGGCGAGACGTGAGATGGTCCGCTCAGACTTGAAGCTACAAAGCTACAAGTCCAATAAGCGTCAAGCAACATTAAATTGGCAGGTCCTTGCAACGTGATATGAAACAAAGATAATAATGAAGGGAAAAGAGACAAAAGCAATCTCAGATTATCCATTATATTAAATTCCAACATCACAGAAAAAGCCACCAGCTTACAAGGAAAGAATCTAAATGGCCCAAACATGGCCAACAAAAGTACAAGGTACAAACGAGGTGCCACGCACCGACAACTAACAGAAATCCTAAAGCAAAAGTAAGCTCAGCAAGGTCCTAAGAAAGATCACCGGTGTCCACAAAACTCCTCCTGGGCATACATGGACTCAGGCTCCGCGTCAGCAACAACCACGTACTCAGCTACGGTCTCTGGCTCAAGGTCTAACATGTGACACCCAAAAGAGCAAGGGGCACATGTCAGCAAGTCTCCAAGAGACTTGTGCAAGGAAACTGAAAGTACAGGTAAACAACCTAGCAATTCTAACATGATGAAATGACATGGCAGTTAAAGTAAGAGTGCAACAAGTAAGGTAAAGTTAGGTAAGGTACAAACATGGCATGGCATGGATGTCATGTTTTGCAAGGAACATTCACAAGGACAAGGACAAGTATAGTAAGCACGTCGTGCACAGAGATTTCGCCCTTTGGCTAGAGTAGCTGATCGGGCCAACTCTTACGCTCAAGTGACCGTTTATCCCTACCCCTCCACGTGTATCGAGCCAGGGCCTTACCCCCGAACATGGAATGCTCACTTCTGGATCACGAGCCAGGAAGTGTTTTAACAAGTATGGCGTAGGGTTATGCCCGCATAGCAGGTGCCTAGCCGGTAACACGGAAACACGGATTTGTACAAGGATTTGTAGCGTGTGCTACGATGCAACGTGCAAACAGATGACATGTAAGATGGATGCACATGACAAATATTCGAATAGAAATTGCGTACCGTTAAAAAAATTAAACATGATAGGCAATGCATGACATGACATGACAAGGGCAATTCTAGCTTCGTTGTCAAGCTAGAATTTAATTTGTGTATAGACCGCTATCATTTCACGGTCTAGTCTCTTTCACGCTAAAAGCAAGGAATGGCCTAAAGCATGGCCTAAACAAGGTTGGCAAGTTTCACTTGCCTGGTTCCGGTGATGACGGTCAACGAGAGTTCATCCCACAAATCGCTATTCTACGGGGATGGGTCACGTATGTGAAGCGGAAGAATCGACGATCCAAGACGCCTACGAATCTGCGGTAGGAGGGGATCTCGACGCATCCGGATTGCCGTCGCCAAATCCGATCTAGCATGGCTACGGAAGAAGCGATCCCAGGAAAACTACGGCTGAAAAGATCTCCTCGCGGCTGAGATACAATAGATCTGGAGATGGGAGAAAGTAGGGGAAAATCTGGAGCAAAAGGAGAATTGGGGGTTTTAGGGTCGGCCGGCGGCTAGCAGGGTGGTGCCGGCGCAATGGAGGATGAGAGAGAGCACGGAAGGATGAGGAAAGGCAAGAGGAAGTTTGGGGAATGATGGAGAAGAAATGTCGGCTAGAAGATATGAAGGAAGAATAGAAAAGGTCGAGGGTTTAATTAAAGAAAGGGGTGCGGCGGCTGCAACTTAACCTAGGGTTTCTGGGGCAACTAGTCGGTCAGTGAAGAGTGGTCGACCGACTAGTTTGGGAACTAGTCAGTCGGTCGTCCAACTGAGACCGACTAAAAAGCAAACAATGAACAGGGTCGACACAGGGTAGACAGATTTAGTCGGTCTGTGAAGGTCTGTCAACCGACTAGTTTGGGAACTAATCGGTCGGTGAATGTTCAATGACCGACTAAGGGCAAAATATGAAAGACAAATAAGCACTGAGTGTTAGTCGGTCTGAGAAGAAACTCTAACAGACTAGTTTATCAACTAGTCGGTCGATAGTCGTTCTTTGACCGACTAACCGTAAACAGTTACTTGGCTGTCAGGAAGAACTCAGAATTAGTCGGTCTGAGAACAAGTTCTAACCGATTAGTTTATCAACTAGTCGGTCGAAGAATGTGCTTAGACCGACTAAGCGAAAACAGTAACTCAGTTGAAATATACAAGATGAACTAGTCGGTTCCTGAAGGGTTGCCGACCGACTAGTTTGCAATCTAGTCGGTTGGTTCTTCTTCTTGAATCAAATAAGATGCACGGAAGGTGCCGAAATGAAGCATGAGGCCTCGGGAACGGTTCCTATGGCTTCTAAGATCACTCTAGCTCTAAGATGCGGTCAAGGTGAAGTTCATCAGGAATGACTTACTCCAAGCTCATCGTTCTATGGGAAGGAACTAGAAGACTATAAAGAACTCAGTGGAACGCCCAACAGGGAAAAACACACAAGGAAGAGAATCTACCATAATATATATAATAGACAAAGCATAGACAAAAACTGGTCGTTACAGGAAGTTCGTCCCAGCTACCGGTGGTCAAAGCGACCCACGTCGAACTACTCTACTAGACTGGCGACCTACTCCGATTGACGGGTGACCCTGTGTCTCCATCTACAAAGGGTCGTTCAATCGGGATTAACCTCGTCTTCACCCCAAAACTTGTAATCATTGTAACCATGATTCCCATTTCAACATAAATATAGTGTTTGCGTATTTTACCCCGCAACATTTGAAACCGTCTGTGGGAACATTGGTTACATCCATGACAGACCCCACACAAAGTCACCGCAATCATCGTAGCGGTAAACAAACAATTCTCGAGGAGGCCCCCTCTCCTAGGAGGTCCCCCTCGAGAGATGCACCCCTTGGGCGTAGATGCTACCATCGAGGATGCAGCCCATGGCATCTATCCAAGCTTTGATATCTTCGACAAAGTGATGAAGGACATGGCTGTGGCGAAATCTGCAAGGAGGCCTCTAACATCAGGCCCCTCCAGACCTCTCAACGTGAGGCAAAACCTTCTCCTCGTGTTCGACGAAGAAGCGACCGCTCGGAGTAGGTGCTTCGATGAAGAGGAGCTAGCCGCTCTGCAAAGGCGTCTCAATGATGACGAGGTAGCCACTAGGCAGAGATGGTTGGACGAGGAGGAGGCCACGATTCAAAGAAGGCTTGATGAAGAAGCAGTTGTCCAACGACGTTACATTTTCGCTGCAAGGGAGATGATCCAGCAGGGGAGCTTGGGATCCCCTACGCATCGATCGCGACGTTACATCTTCTATTTGTTTTGTCCCACATTGCTCGCAATGAACAGAGAAGTGTTGACTCCCTATATAAATAGGGGTGCACTTTCTTCATTGAAAAATGCACCAAGTCTTCGATCGAGTAACTCCTGATTTTAGAGCAAGCTCGATCTATGACTAAACTATTCTTTCTCTCTTCTTCATATTCTCCCAACTAGTCCTAGCAAGACTACGAAAGGGGTTTGGATTTAGATCCAGATGTCTAAGACGCGGGTCTACTCAAGTGAAACCTTCTACCCCGTGTGATCGGCATGGAGACGGGTGTCGGCTCGGGCAGATCGGTTCGAAGGTGCAAGGCGGCTCGGGTGGATCGAGTCAAAGCAGTTTGGCTACGAGGATTGTCAGAAGACGATGCGGTACATCTTGCCCGCCCCAGGGTTGAGATTCTGGGTATGTTCTCTAAGTAATTTTAATGTAATTTAATTTCGTCACAGTAGAATTGATACCTCTTGGTGTGGTCAGATCCACCCAAAGTTGGCATAGATCGGGCTAGGTTCTGGCTCTCTCTGGGCCTATCTAAATTGTTTAGCTAGATAGTTTTAATTTTCCGCTGTGCTTTATGCCTCTGTGGTCCGTCCGACTTAGGACGTGCACAGATCTGAGCTCTGAGGGTCTGCCAAAACCCTTCACTAACTTACGACGGCGCTCGGTGTATGGGCATGACTTGACGGTTTGGTTTAAGTCTTGACTACATCTCATGTATTGAGAAGTTGGTTTCCATAAAGTATCTATGACATAACTTGAGTGTGCTCAACAACTATAACAAAGAACCAATAGTTGCCATTCTCTAAAATAAGGAGGGTTAGGGCTAATCTTGAAGTTGATTTTTAACGTATTTGACTAGATTAATCGACGATGTCAATCTCCTATTTTTCAATTGAAGATGGCAATCTCCCAATTCCTACGGATATTTTTGCATATTATTCTGAACTCGGGGCTATTTTCTAAATTTTCTTGAAGATATGGATATTTTTATTAAATTTTATTTTGGCCTAATTTTGTGTACTCTTATTTTTCAGTTGAAGATGACGATCTTCCGGTCCCAACGAAATTTTTTTCGGATTTTTCGAAGCTCGGTGCTATTTTCAACATTTTATGGAAGATATGAATTTTTTATTAAATGATATGATTTTTATATCCTACATTTTTCTTCTCTTATTTTTTTAGTTGAATATTGCGATCTACCTGTTCTAGCAGACTTTTTTACTTATTTTTTTCCAGTTGGGGCTATTTTTCTTCATTATATGAAAGAAATGGATGATTTAATTAAATAATATGATATTTTGGCCTAATGTTGTCTTCTCTTATTTTTTTTAGTTGAAGATGGCATTCTCACGGTTTCAACGGAGATTTTTGACGATTATTTTGATCTTGAGGCTATTTTCTACATTTTCTAGAAGATAAGGATCTTCTTATCAAATAATTTGATTTGTTGGCCTAATTTTATCTTCTCATATTTTTCAGATGAATATGGCGATCTCCCGGTTCCAAACGGACATTTTTGCAGATTTTCTGAGCTCCGGGCTATTTTCTAAATTTTCTGTAAGATTTAGATCTTTAGATTAAATGATATGATTTTGGTAGCCTAATTTTGTCTTCTCTTATTTTTAGTTGAAAATGGCTATCTCCAGGTTCCAACGGACTTTTTTGCAGATTTTTCTGAGCTTGGTGCTATTTTCTACATTTTATTGAAGATGTGGCTTTTTTATTAAATGATATGATTTTTAGCCTAATTTTGTTTTCTCTTATTTTTTTCACTTTAAGATGTCAATCTCCTGTTTCCAACAGATATTTTTGCAGATATTTCTGAGCTTGGGACTATTTTTCCTACATTTTTGGGAAATGATGGATCTTTTTATTAAATGATATGATTTTTTGGCCTAATATAGTCTTCTCGTTTTTCAGTTGAAGATGATGATCTATCATTTCCAACAAACATTTGTGCGAATTTTCTAAGATCCGGACTATTTTCTAAATTTTCTGGAAGATATGGATTTTTATATTAAGTGATATGATTTTTATAGCCTAATTTGTCTTCTCTAATTTTTCTATTGAATATGGCACTTTCCTGATTCCAACGGATATTTTGGCGTCTTTTATGTCCTCGGGATTATTTTTCTTTATTTTCGTGAAGTTATAGATCTTTTTATTAAATGATATGATATTTAGGCCAAATTTTGTCTTCTCTTATTTTTTTTCATTGAAGATGACGATCGCCCAGTTCCAATTGACATTTTTGCAGATTTTTTTGAGCTTCGGGCTATTTCTAAATTTTCTGTAAGAGATGAATCTTTAAGTTAAATGATATGATTTTTATTGCCTAATTTTGTTTTCTTTGATTTTTTAGTTGAAGATGTCGATCGCCCTGATCCAACAACCATTTTTGCGGATTTTTCGAAACTCGGAACTATTTCTACAGTTTATTGAAGATATGAATCGTTTTATTAAATTATATGATTTTATAGACTAAGTTTTTCTTCTCTTATTTTAAGTTGAATTTGGCGATCTCCCGGTTCTAACGGATATTTTTGCGGATTTTTCTAAGCTCCGGGCTATTTTCTACATTTTATTAAAGATATGGATCTCTTTCTTAGATGACAAGATTTTTGCAGCATAATTTTGTTTTCTCATATTTTTCAGTTGAATATGTCGATCTCTCGGTTCCAACAGATATTTTTGCGGATTTTTCTTAGCTTTGGGTTTTTTCACATTTTCTTGAAAATATGAATCTTTTTATTAAAGTATATTGTTTTTTGGCCTAATTTAGTCTTCTATTTTTCAGTTGTATATTGCGATCTCTTGGTTCCAATGGACATGTGTGGACTTTTCAAAGCTCGGTGCTATTTTCTACATTTTATGGCAAATGTATCATTTTATTAAATGATATGATTTTTGGCCTAATTTTGTCTTCTTTTATTTTTTTAGTTGAAGTTGGCGATCTCCCGTTTCCAACAGAATTTTTTTTATTTTTCTGAGCTCCGAGCTATTTTCTACATTTTCTGTATGATATAATTTTTATTTTAAATGATCTGATTTTTATAACGTAATTTGGTCTTCTCTTATTATTCAGTTAAAATGGCGATCTCCTGGTTCCGACGGACATTTTTGTCGATTTTTCTTAGCTCATGGCTATTTTTCTACATTTTCGGGAAGTTATGGATCTTTGTATTAAATGATATTTGTTATGACCTTAAGATCGGCCCAGTCAATCTAGGCCCGTATGATCGAAGCCCAAGTCATGGCCTGCCGAATCTCCACAATGAGACCTAGTTCGCCTAAGCTTGGACAAGCTCGCCAAGGTTCAGAGCAGCCCGCACCTGCAGAGCGGCGAACTTGTCAATCGACCCAAAGAGAAGAGCCCTTCGGCTGATCGCACACGATCTACACCGGATCGTTCCAAGGGTAGCTCGCCCCAGATGCAGCTTGCCTATCTCTCCACACAGAAGCAGTTCACCCAAGGAGGAAGGCGACTTGCCACTAGTATCACTGCCAGTTTCACTACAGACAAGTCTGACAAAAGCACACCTGGCCACTTCGCCACTTGACAGCCTGCCGAAAGCGCCCATGGCCGTTTTGCTGCATGACAGCCTGCCGAAAGTGCCCAAGGCCGTTTTGTCGTCAGACAGCCTGACAAAAGTGCGCCTGACATTTATGGCTCTAATAAAAGCATGCCTGACACGTTCGGCCCTGACATCCTCGGCCAAACCTCTGACACCCTGACACCGCCGGCTCAGCTAAAGCAACCGACTCCAACAGCCGATAAATACACCCTCTCCTCCAACAAGAAAGGGGCTGGCTAATCTGTAAGAAATCCTAACACATATACTTATATTCAAGGTCGAATATCCTCTACATATTTGCGCCTTCCACATTAGTTTGCCATGCAAGTGCCAATCTGCCTCTAAGATCGCCATACGTGTCCGACATTCTCCAAGCAGTCACCAACTGACTTAAGCAACGAAGAGGCTCTTGGTTGATAGCCAACCGAGCCTTTCTGACAAGTTGCTCCTCTTGCAGGAAGTGTCACGCCCCGCTTCCCAAAAATATGGAGGCGAGACGTGAGAAGGCCCGCTCAGACTTGAAGCTACAAAGCTACAAGTCCGATAAGCGTCAATCAACATTAAATTGGCAGGTCCTTGCAACGCGATACGAAACAAAGATAATAATGAAGGGAAAAGAGACAAAAGCAATCTCAGATTATCCATTATATTAAATTCCAACATCACAGAAAAAGTCACCAACTTACAAGGAAAGAATCTAAAGGGCCCAAACATGGCCAACAAAAGTACAAGGTACAAATGAGGTGCCACGCACCGACAACTAACAGAAATCCTAAAGCAAAAGGAAGCTCAGCAAGGTCCTAAGAAAGATCACCGGTGTCCACAAAACTCCTCCTGGGCATACATGGACTCAGGCTCCGCGTCAGCAACAACCACGTACTCAGCTACGGTCTCTGGCTCAGGGTCTAACATGTGACACCCAAAAGAGCAAGGGGCACATGTCAGCTAGTCTCCAAGAGACTTGTGCAAGGAAACTGAAAGTACAGGTAAACAACCTAGTAATTCTAGCATGATGAAATGACATAGCAGTTAAAGTAAGAGTGCAATAAGTAAGGTAAAGTTAGGTAAGGTACAAGCATGGCATGGCATGGATGTCAAGTTTTACAAGGAACATTCACAAGGACAAGGACAAGTATATTAAGCACGTCGTGCACAGAGATTCCGCCCTTTGGCTAGAGTAGCTGATCGGGCCAACTCTTACGCTCAAGTGACCGTTTATCCCTACCCCTCCACGTGTATCGAGCCAGGGCCTTACCCCCGAACATGGAATGCTCGCTTCTGGATCACGAGCCAGGAAGTGTTTTAACAAGTATGGCGTAGGGTTATGCCCGCATAGCAGGTGCCTAGCCGGTAACACGGAAACACGGATTTGTACAAGGATTTGTAGCGTGTGCTACGATGCAACGTGCAAACAGATGACATGTAAGATGGATGCACATGACAAATATTCGAATAGAAATTGCGTACCGTTAAAAAAATTAAACATGATAGGCAATGCATGACATGACATGACAAGGGCAATTCTAGCTTCGTTGTCAAGCTAGAATTTAATTTGCGCATAGACCGCTATCATTTCACGGTCTAGTCTCTTTCACGCTAAAAGCAAGAAATGGCCTAAAGCATGGCCTAAACAAGGTTGGCAAGTTTCACTTGCCTAGTTCCGGTGATGATGGTCAACGAGAGTTCGTCCCACAAATCGCTATTCTACGGGGATGGGTCACGTATGTGAAGTGGAAGAATCGACGATCCAAGACGCCTACGAATCTGCAGGTAGGAGGGGATCTCGACGCATCCGGATTGACGTCCCCAAATCCGATCTAGCACGGCAACGGAAGAAGCGATCCCGGGAAAACTATGGCTGAAAAGATCTCCTCGCGGCTGAGATACAACAGATCTGGAGATGGGAGAAAGTAGGGAAAAATCTGGAGCAAAAGGAGAATTGGGGGTTTTAGGGTCGGCCGGCGGCTAGCGGGGTGGTGCCAGCGCAATGGAGGGTGAGAGAGAGCACGGAAGGATAAGGAAAGGCAAGAGGAAGGTTGGGGAATGATGTAGAAGAAATGTCAGCTAGAAGATATGAAGGAAGAATAGAAAAGGTCGAGGGTTTAATTAAAGAAAGGGGTGCGGCGGCTGCAACTTAACCTAGGGTTTCTGGGGCAACTAGTCGGTCAGTGAAGAGTGGTCGACCGACTAGTTTGGGAAATAGTCGGTCGGTCGTCCAACTGAGACCGACTAAAAGGCAAATAGTGAACAGGGTCGACACAGGGTAGACAGATTTAGTCAGTCTGTGAAGGTCTGTCAACCGACTAGTTTGGGAACTAGTCGGTCGGTGAATGTTCAATGACCGACTAAGGGCAAAATATGAAAGACAAATAAGAACTGAATGTTAGTCGGTCTGAGAATAAACTCTAACCGACTAGTTTATCAACTAGTCGGTCGATAGTCGTTCTTTGACCGACTAACCGTAAACAGTAACTTGGCTGTAAGGAAGAACTCAGAATTAGTCGGTCTGAGAACAAGTTCTAACTGACTAGTTTATCAACTAGTCGGTCGAAGAATGTGCTTAGACCGACTAAGCGGAAACAGTAACTCAGTTGAAATATACAAGATGAACTAGTCGGTTCCTGAAGGGTTACCGACCAACTAGTTTGCAATCTAGTCGGTTGGTTCTTCTTCTTGAACCAACTAAGATGCACGGAAGGTGCCGAAATGAAGCGTGAGGCCTCGGGAAAGGTTTATAGGGCTTCTAAGATCACTCTAGCTCTAAGATGCGGTCAAGGTGAAGTTCATCAGGAATGACTTACTCCAAGCTCATCGTTCTATGGGAAGGAACTAGAAGACTATAAAGAACTCGGCGGAACGCCCAACAGGGAAAAACACACAAGGAAGAGAATCAACCATAATATATATAATAGACAAAGCATAGACAAAAATCGGTCGTTACATCCTACCCACCTTAAAAATAAAGTCTGTCCTCGGACTTTCCAACATACCTAGTCGCTCCAGTAACTACCCCAATCATATCATGTTATAATTTAAACCATGTATAGTCATTACGAGTGCTTATATATGCACTAGGTAGTCAAGCATTAACATTGCTATCATGTAAATATATATTCACGCACATTATACACTTATACCTATCATAGTCAATCAAATGCATATACGTATTTCAATCATATATATACATAACTACTACTTACCTAGCGCAAAACAATAGTTCAGATACTCACAACCAATTAAATATTTCACACCAGCAATTGCCATCGTAATACCACACGTTTAGATAACTACCTACGAACCAAGCAATAAGGATACACTACTCCCTATATCTCCTAGTATACATCTACACCAAATATATCAACACATATAATCACATCACCCATCTTCAATTCATGTTTACTATCTCTAATATACATTTACCGCTACTATAAATTCACTATACATAGTCATTCAAATGCATGCAAATATTTCACCATACGTTCACATTACATACGGTCCTATAACTATATTCACGACACGCCACACATACCATAGTCACCAAACTTATAACTAGGCACATACTTACCCGTGCATGGTGCACACCCACACACGCTAACATTTCATTCACGTACACCAATCGTACCATTATATAACTAGCACATCTATACACCTAGTTTAGCTAGCACACCTACGTTCACACAGGCAAGTCCTTAGTAATTAACTATACCACAAGACCACACCTATAACTATATACTGGTGTAGCGACCCACAATCATGTGCGTAGCACAACCAGGCACAAACACTCCTATCACTATGCATACATCAAACATTACTATATGCAACTACATGCATACATAACAATACTCTTAGAGTATACCCACTCAAGCTTGAGTGAGACTCGAAACACATATCAGAATACTCTATATACGTAACACGGTATTTATACCTATACTAATACCACTCCAATATATATAAATCTACCAACATAACCACATACATACTATAATATCAATCACTATATTTAGTCGGGTAACACCCACATAATTCAATCACTTTATATACCGTAATAATAATACAGACATCAGCACACATATATTTATAATTCCTTCCCTAATACATGCATTCAACGTATAGTCACACACATGTAGAGCATTTATTCACACAGTATCCTACTATCATATGTATATCACATATATACTCATGCAGCAATTACATAACTACTTACGTCTAGGCACAATACATATCTACGTATGAGCACATACTCACACGCACTAACACATAGGTCATAAAATAGGCCTACCCACCTTAACCATACGTACACCTATTATTATCACACCTAACAAACACATAACTTCATTAACATATTATTTCAAACATTATAAGTATTTCTAACTACATACACCTCATTAGATATTCCAACACTGTTCTTTATATACACAGACGACCCTAGAGTGGTATAGCTATCCTCACACATATCTATAAATACTAACACACAAACAATTCCATAACGTCAAGAATATCTCAGAGTTTGTATATATCACACAATAGGCAAACATTAATATACTATAGGGGAGTACACTCATTCAAGCCTACATACACAACTCAGGTACATGCACCACGACAACATCACCAAGGTCCAAGGGCCTACTAGCAATTTAGGGTTGACACAGACATTGACGAGCACTAAAGCCTAAGCAATAGAGGGAGATCGAGGTCGAAAGCGTGGCGAGGAAAGGATCGTTAAGCACGAGTTCAGATAGGACGAATACAAGGAGACATCTTGGTTAGGTGAAACAGCGATTCACTTGCGAACGTTTAGGTAGTGGAGAGGGAGATGTAGTGATACTTTTATATGATACAGAAGGGAAATAGCGTAAATAACATAAGCTGAAATACGTGGAATTTGAAAATTGTTGTACTTCAAAAGTTGGAGTCCTGTTTGTATAAAATATTTGGAGATCGATAAAACGAGTTGTTCAAAATAAGTTTGGGTCGAATAGTCATAATAAGAGAAAATGATTTATCGGCTTATCGAAAATCATTATAAAAAGTAAATCATTCACACGAACAGTAAGGACGTAGTTTAGAAAATATCATACGTCAGTAATTTAATACAATGTTGGCAAAAGTTTTGAAATCCAAAGAATGAAATTAAATTAACTGAAGAATTTAAGCTCATGTTAAATGCTTTCAAAGTCTTTAAGCTAGGGAAAAATTTAAAATAATCAATATCTGAAACTACTTTTAGAAGGACCATTATTTGCCAAAAAGAAACCGATTTACACAAGGTTCTTAACATACGAGCACAACGAGCCTGGTACGGATATATATATATATATAATTGAAATTCTATTTAGTTTAGAATTTATTCTAAAAACATGCATGGTGAACGGAAAGATAATAATAACCAAGTAGTAGAATTATCAAAATTGGTAATAAGCTTTAAAACCAAATTATGAAAGGTCTAGATCAGGAAAAAGGTTATGAAATAGTAATTTTACAAAAATCTAAGATAGAGAAAAACGATGAGCATAAAATCGACTTGCTGAACGCTGAAGTCCCATGTGATTTGAAAAGTATATTAAAAGTAAGGCGATGTGTCATTTGAATGGCATAAATAAGAAAGGAAAATTATAAATCGAATTGGGAGAAAAATAGAAATACGGCTCAGAATTAAATTAATATATGAAAAGGGGACAAGATATTTAAATAGGTATGAAAATTATAGGCTGAAAAAACATTATAAAACAGTAATCAAAATCTCGTCAAAACTTTCGAAATTCAAAAATGAATTTAAGTCATCGGAAGAGCATGAAGTCCAAATATATATATATTAAAAGTTTTCGAACGAGTGTAAACTTTAGCGAATGAAGAACATCGAAAACACTTTAAAAAGGCTTTAAGATTTGTAACGAAGAGATTCGGAATTTAACGTCGATCGTCATGAGGCAATCTCGTGAATTAAAACAAGGAAAATGGTCGGATGATCAAAACATACATACGCCTAGGATATGAACTAGAAATATCTACTCCTATAGTCGACCAACTAAAATTAAGAGACTAAGCGCTAAGACTTTCTAAGGAGCTAGACGGTAATGAAATGCGTTCAGCTTGGTCCGAAATCGATGAACCCAAGCGAACGACTACAGAAATTCTAGAAGTCTAATATGATCAGAGTTAGACAAGAACCACTAAGGTAACTCATAAGATGATTTAAATTAATTCCTAGCAGGGAGTCTAACTAATAATCAGGGGCCTCTAACTAGCAAGCACAGACGTCTAACTAAGTCTTCTTACCACCTAGTGACATAGGAAAACGACTAGACTAGGCTTATGACTCCAATGTTGCAATTTATTTAATGGACATTCCATAGTTATTATCGTTGTTCCGATAATTCGCAGTTGCAAGACGGACCTGCATGGGCCACCAACAAAACATGTCACGCCCCGCTTCCCAAAAATATAGAGGCGAGACGTGAGATGGTCCGCTCAGACTTGAAGCTACAAAGCTACAAGTCCAATAAGCGTCAAGCAACATTAAATTGGCAGGTCCTTGCAACGTGATATGAAACAAAGATAATAATGAAGGGAAAAGAGACAAAAGCAATCTCAGATTATCCATTATATTAAATTCCAACATCACAGAAAAAGCCACCAGCTTACAAGGAAAGAATCTAAATGGCCCAAACATGGCCAACAAAAGTACAAGGTACAAACGAGGTGCCACGCACCGACAACTAACAGAAATCCTAAAGCAAAAGTAAGCTCTGCAAGGTCCTAAGAAAGATCACCGGTGTCCACAAAACTCCTCCTGGGCATACATGGACTCAGGCTCCGCGTCAGCAACAACCACGTACTCAGCTACGGTCTCTGGCTCAAGGTCTAACATGTGACACCCAAAAGAGCAAGGGGCACATGTCAGCAAGTCTCCAAGAGACTTGTGCAAGGAAACTGAAAGTACAGGTAAACAACCTAGCAATTCTAACATGATGAAATGACATGGCAGTTAAAGTAAGAGTGCAACAAGTAAGGTAAAGTTAGGTAAGGTACAAACATGGCATGGCATGGATGTCATGTTTTGCAAGGAACATTCACAAGGACAAGGACAAGTATAGTAAGCACGTCGTGCACAGAGATTCCGCCCTTTGGCTAGAGTAGCTGATCGGGCCAACTCTTACGCTCAAGTGACCGTTTATCCCTACCCCTCCACGTGTATCGAGCCAGGGCCTTACCCCCGAACATGGAATGCTCACTTCTGGATCACGAGCCAGGAAGTGTTTTAACAAGTATGGCGTAGGGTTATGCCCGCATAGCAGGTGCCTAGCCGGTAACACGGAAACACGGATTTGTACAAGGATTTGTAGCGTGTGCTACGATGCAACGTGCAAACAGATGACATGTAAGATGGATGCACATGACAAATATTCGAATAGAAATTGCGTACCGTTAAAAAAATTAAACATGATAGGCAATGCATGACATGACATGACAAGGGCAATTCTAGCTTCGTTGTCAAGCTAGAATTTAATTTGTGTATAGACCGCTATCATTTCACGGTCTAGTCTCTTTCACGCTAAAAGCAAGGAATGGCCTAAAGCATGGCCTAAACAAGGTTGGCAAGTTTCACTTGCCTGGTTCCGGTGATGACGGTCAACGAGAGTTCATCCCACAAATCGCTATTCTACGGGGATGGGTCACGTATGTGAAGCGGAAGAATCGACGATCCAAGACGCCTACGAATCTGCGGTAGGAGGGGATCTCGACGCATCCGGATTGCCGTCGCCAAATCCGATCTAGCATGGCTACGGAAGAAGCGATCCCAGGAAAACTACGGCTGAAAAGATCTCCTCGTGGCTGAGATACAATAGATCTGGAGATGGGAGAAAGTAGGGGAAAATCTGGAGCAAAAGGAGAATTGGGGGTTTTAGGGTCGGCCGGCGGCTAGCAGGGTGGTGCCGGCGCAATGGAGGATGAGAGAGAGCACGGAAGGATGAGGAAAGGCAAGAGGAAGTTTGGGGAATGATGGAGAAGAAATGTCGGCTAGAAGATATGAAGGAAGAATAGAAAAGGTCGAGGGTTTAATTAAAGAAAGGGGTGCGGCGGCTGCAACTTAACCTAGGGTTTCTGGGGCAACTAGTCGGTCAGTGAAGAGTGGTCGACCGACTAGTTTGGGAACTAGTCAGTCGGTCGTCCAACTGAGACCGACTAAAAAGCAAACAATGAACAGGGTCGACACAGGGTAGACAGATTTAGTCGGTCTGTGAAGGTCTGTCAACCGACTAGTTTGGGAACTAATCGGTCGGTGAATGTTCAATGACCGACTAAGGGCAAAATATGAAAGACAAATAAGCACTGAGTGTTAGTCGGTCTGAGAAGAAACTCTAACAGACTAGTTTATCAACTAGTCGGTCGATAGTCGTTCTTTGACCGACTAACCGTAAATAGTAACTTGGCTGTCAGGAAGAACTCAGAATTAGTCGGTCTGAGAACAAGTTCTAACCGATTAGTTTATCAACTAGTCGGTCGAAGAATGTGCTTAGACCGACTAAGCGAAAACAGTAACTCAGTTGAAATATACAAGATGAACTAGTCGGTTCCTGAAGGGTTGCCGACCGACTAGTTTGCAATCTAGTCGGTTGGTTCTTCTTCTTGAATCAAATAAGATGCACGGAAGGTGCCGAAATGAAGCTTGAGGCCTCGGGAACGGTTCCTATGGCTTCTAAGATCACTCTAGCTCTAAGATGCGGTCAAGGTGAAGTTCATCAGGAATGACTTACTCCAAGCTCATCGTTCTATGGGAAGGAACTAGAAGACTATAAAGAACTCAGTGGAACGCCCAACAGGGAAAAACACACAAGGAAGAGAATCTACCATAATATATATAATAGACAAAGCATAGACAAAAACTGGTCGTTACAGGAAGTTCGTCCCAGCTACCGGTGGTCAAAGCGACCCACGTCGAACTACTCTACTAGACTGGCGACCTACTCCGATTGACGGGTGACCCTGTGTCTCCATCTACAAAGGGTCGTTCAATCGGGATTAACCTCGTCTTCACCCCAAAACTTGTAATCATTGTAACCATGATTCCCATTTCAACATAAATATAGTGTTTGCGTATTTTACCCCGCAACATTTGAAACCGTCTGTGGGAACATTGGTTACATCCATGACAGACCCCACACAAAGTCACCGCAATCATCGTAGCGGTAAACAAACAATTCTCGAGGAGGCCCCCTCTCCTAGGAGGTCCCCCTCGAGAGATGCACCCCTTGGGCGTAGATGCTACCATCGAGGATGCAGCCCATGGCATCTATCCAAGCTTTGATATCTTCGACAAAGTGATGAAGGACATGGCTGTGGCGAAATCTGCAAGGAGGCCTCTAACATCAGGCCCCTCCAGACCTCTCAACGTGAGGCAAAACCTTCTCCTCGTGTTCGACGAAGAAGCGACCGCTCGGAGGAGGTGCTTCGATGAAGAGGAGCTAGCCGCTCTGCAAAGGCGTCTCAATGATGACGAGGCAGCCACTAGGCAGAGATGGTTGGACGAGGAGGAGGCCACGATTCAAATAAGGCTTGATGAAGAAGCAGTTGTCCAACGACGTTACATTTTCGCTGCAAGGGAGATGATCCAGCAGGGGAGCTTGGGATCCCCTACGCATCGATCGCGATAGTGCAGGAGCACATCCTGTAAGATCAAGTTGTGGAGAGCCACCCTCGCAGAAGATCGTCAAGCCTAAGGTGCAAAGGGTGCCCCCATCAAGGCAAAGCCCCCCTCGGATTGAGCGCCTCTCTCCTAGGTGCAATGATCGACGGGGGCAGAGCCGCGAGCAAAGCCCAATCCCCAGGGCACATAGAAAGGACTCTCATGAGCATCTAGGTGGCCCATCTGGGGGTTCCAAACACATGCAAGAGCTCCGAGGCGGTCAGGACGTCACACGAAGGTCACCAGCACCTCCCCAACATCTCGAAGAAGCCAACCCACTGACACGAAGGGTGATCTCAACCCTGATACCACGTAGGTTCAAGCTACCTCCAGCTAGAATTGTACGACGACTCGGACGATCTACTCAAACATGTGTAATGCTATATGGGCGTGATGGAGATCCAAGGAGCAGGCGACGAGCTCCTCTGCCATGCCTTCTCGATGACTCTGAAGAAGTCTACCATGGAGTGGTACAACAACTTGCTAGATAGATCGATAGACTCCTTTGGCGATCTATACCACAAGTTCCAAATGCAGTTTTGAGCAGGGTGAAGAAGGAAGAGGGCCCTGACTATCTGTTTACGATAGTCCAAGAGGAAGGGGAGACCCTCCGAAGGTTCTAGTTGTGCTTCAATGAAGAGCGTCTAAGCGTGATGAGCTGCAGAGACGAGCTTGCCATGGCAGCCTTCAAGAAGGGGCTCACCAATTACACTCTACACAAATCCCTACTCCACGACCCGCCAATGGACCTCGACGCTCTCTTCTCCAGAGCGGATAAGTTCATGCTCAGTGAGGAGTCGTTGTGGGCAAAGAAAGTAGTTACCGCCACCAAGCGACCCAGAGCTAAACCTCTGCCTCCACCTAGGCCGAGGCATGATGACCGCCCCTGAGGGCAAGATCAAGATCACCCCCGAGGGCGTGACCAGGGAGGCCCATGAGGGAAGGATTTCCCCGGACCTCTAAGGGGGGTCCTCCCTCCAATGAACCCCGCCCCGAGGAACGGACATAAAAGAGCGCTGGAGGAGGTACGTTATACAGTCTCAATGCCCTGCTGGCCGAAGTGATGGCATCAGCCAAGATTGGCAGACTTCTCAAAGAGCCGCCCCCGTTGATGAGGGAAAAGCCGAACGCACGTAATGCACAGAAGTACTGTCGGTACCACCACGACCACGGCCATGACACCGATAATTTCTTTGCTCTAAAAAAGGACATAGTATGGCTAATCCAGGGTGGCCATCTTCAACGGTTCATTATCAAAAGGGCCAGAGCCGAGAAGGGTGAACTACAGCGAAACCTGTCCAGCAGGCCCAAGCCCAAAATGCCACTAGCTGCCCATCCTATCAGTGGTCCGGTCATGTGCTTAGATGTGATATGTGGTGGACCGACCTCGGACAAAATCTCGACATCGCAGGGGAAGAATTATGTGAGGCATGTCATGATGGCGACCGCTGATGAAGGGGCGAAGTGAAGAAGGGTAGCTCCACTCCCATCTCCTTCTCCGACAACGACCTGGTGAGGGTCGAGCTACCACATGATGATGACATCATCATCGAAGCACTCATCGGACCGACAATTGTGAGCAGGCTCTTGGTCAACAGTGGCAGCTCGTGCGACATACTGTTTTTGTCGATGATCCAGAAGATGGGACTGGGCAAGGTATACTTGAAACCATGCTTGAGCCCAATTATCGGCTTCACTAGACATTCGGTGGCCATTGTCGGAACGATCAATCTGCCCGTCACCCTGGGGGAGAGGCCCGAGGATTGTTATGCAAATGACGCAATTCGTCATCTTTCGCATCCCCTTGGCGTACAACAGCATCATAGGGTGGCCTTACATGACCGTCGTCGAAGCTCTTCCCTTGCTGCTACACCAGATGATAAAGTTCCAGAACCCCTATAGGGTTGGACAAGTGCGAGGAAGCCAGAGGCTCCCGCGAAGCTGCTACGTCGGCTCTACCAAGCATAAGCAATCCGAGCAAGCCTTGTTGGCCGAACTCCTTGACGGCTGGGAGGACTTGGAACATCAACGACCAACCCCGGTGGAGGGCGTAGAGGAGGTGCTACTAACGGAGGAGGCAGACAAAACTGTATCGATCGGTACAAAGTTAACTGTGAAGCTGAGGGCGGGGGCTGAGCAACCTCCTCAGGGCGAATACTGACATCTTCGCATGGTTGCCCTCAGACATTCCTGGAGTCGATAAACCGGTGATCGCCCATGAGCTGCACATCGACTATAAAGCCTGCCCGGTTTGACAGAAGAAGCAAAGCGCTGGGGGAGAGAAAGCGTAGGCAGCAGGCGAAGAGGTGGAGCATCTCCTTGAAGCCGGATTCATTAGAAAGGTGAGATATCTTGATTGGCTCGCCAATGTGGTGATGGTGAAGAAATCCAGCGGCCAATGGCGAATGTGTGTGGACTTCACCGACCTCAACAAAGTCTGCCCAAAGGATAGCTTCCCACTGCCAAGGATAGACCATCTGGTGGATAATGCCTCATGGTATGAACTCCTAACTTTTATTGTTGCCTTTTCATGCTACAACCAATATAGATGACCACCCATGATGAGGAGAAGACGGCATTCATCATGGACCGGGGGACATTTTGCTACACCAAAATACCGTTCGGACTTAAGAACACCAGAGCGACCTACCAACGGATGGTCGACAAAATCTACCATCCCCAGGTCGACAAGAATCTGTAGGTCTACATCGATGACATGTTGGTGAAGTTAAAAAGGGTTGAAGATCATCTCGCTGACCTGGAGGAGACATTCCAAAAGGTGCGGCACTACAACCTGGGCTCAACCCAGCCAAGTGCATATTCGGCGTTGAGTCAGGGAAGTTCCTTGGCTTCATAATCACCAAGCGAGGAATTGAAGCCAACCCTGACAAGATCGCCACCCTCGCCAACATGCTGGAGCCAAGGACGATCCGGGACCTGCAGAGGATAAATGGATGGATCGTCATGCTGGGAAGATTCCTGTTGAAGTCTGTAGAGAGGTCACTCCCATTCTTCAAGATTCTTCGAAAAGCCCTCGCTGAGAGGAAGGGCATATAAGGAAGTTGTGGAGTGGGATGATTCCAAAACAAAACCTTTCGGCGAGCTAAAGGCCTACCTGCAAATCTTGACGCTGCTCGTAAAGCCCGAAGAAGGAGAGTAGCTCGGCCTCTACCTCACCACAACTGAGGAAGCTATAAGATCGGTCCTGGTGAAGGAGGATGGGAGCATCTAGAGACGGGTCTATTATGCCAGCCAGGTGCTCCGAGATGCGGAGACCTACTATGACCACATCGAGAAGATCGCTTACTGCCTGGTTCTGACGGCAAGGAAGCTCCACCCTACTTACAGGCGCATACTATCGTCGTCTACACAAATTAGCTGCTAGAAAAGAACTTGAGGAGGCTAGAGCGATCAGGCCGCATGCTGAATTAGAGTGTCGAGCTCAGCGAGCTCGACATTATCTACAAACCAAAGGCATCGATTAATGGGCAAGCACTAGCGAACTTCATGGCCGAGTGCACCATGGGAGAGAATGGCGAGGCCACGCCCTACGGTCGCCTGGGTGCGGCACCCCAGCAGCTCACCGTCAGCAGTCCTCTCTCTACTTCCACCCAGTCCGATGGCGAGCAGTAGGGCGTCCACGTTGATGGATCGGCCACAACATCGGGGAGCAGAGCTGACATTGTAATAAAGACTCCAGAAGGGGGCCTATCGAAGTACACTCTCTGCTACAAATTCTCGGCAACCAACAATGTGGCGGAGTACGAGGCCGCCCTCAACGGCCTAAAGCTCTGCCAAGCACTTGGAGCGATGAATGTGCTGTTGATCAACGATTCAAGGCTGGTCGTCTAGCAAATTGAAGAAAGCTTCGAGGCAAGGGAGAAACTGATGAAGCGATACATGAAATGCGCCCGGGCCGAACTCCTCAAATATAGGAGAGCAGCGGTCCAACATCTGTCGAGGTCGAACAATCTCAGCGCAGACGCCCTCTCAAAGCTGGCTTCATCTTCTTCGACAGAAATTGGGAAAGCCATCTACATTGAGAACTTATTGACGCCCAGTATTGAGGAGGGTAAACTAATGTTCGTCGACCAAGAGCGATCGTGGATGAACCCGATTGTCGCCTACCTGAAGTTCGGAGCCCAACCAGACAATAGGCTGGAGGCGTGGAAGACCGAGAGACGAGCTTCATCGTTCGTGATCTTCGGTGATGTACTCTATCGAAAGCATTGCGCAAAGAACGACGTATTTGTAAGGACCCAATGCCATGAGGAAGAAACACTAGGGGTGAATAGTGTTTTATAGAATTATAAGGAATTTACGCCAAATAAAACCCTAATTAACCAAAAAATGTGGAATTAAAGAGATGATCAACAACGCAATGCATAATGCAATGAAAACATGCAATGTGTCCTGATTTGGTGCAATCCAAGTCAAACCCGACTTGTTATCGGTACCTTAATCCAGCAACACCAGGGATCACACTCGGATACTCTAGTAAATACCACTAGGGATCCAGCAACACCTGGGATCACACTCGAATACTCTAGTAAATACCACTAGAGCTTCCATTTAGCCCACTCGTGGAAACCCCAACAAGTGCAATCGACATACAATCGATGTCTGTGTATCCCATAACCTGGGAACATGCAAATACCTTAATCCCACAACTTGGAACTAAGCACACTCTCACAATCGAGAGCAAATCCTTTCCTTGACTCCCACAACTTTGAATCAAGCCAACCCTCTCACCAACCGAGAGTACTCAACAAAATAGAAGTATTGAGAATGAAATATACAACTTGAAATACACTCACATATGCCTTGAATAAGAACTTACTTGTGAAGGCTATACTTTGTGTGTGCGCGCGCGCACACGCGCGGGCTTGTGTGTGTGTGTGTGTGTGTGAAGTGCTCAATGAGGGAGAAGATATCCCTTGCGATGCTTGCCCAAAGATGAAAGCAAATCTGGCTTAGATGTGTGATTTAGAGCATTGAGGGCAAGAGAGAATTAGAGAGCACTTAAGAGGAGAAAGAGGCTTGAAATGAGACTTGAAATGTTTTCTTATGGGATCAAGAGTTCTCACATATTCACCCGATCTCCTATATATATTAGCTCAAGAGAATCCCAATTAGAGTGATTCAAGTTGGGTTGGAAAGCTTAGTAAGTTAGATAACTACTGCAAGTGGATTGGATGAAAAATTCTAACTACAGAAAAATTGGCATCAGTTTGAAGGCAGACTGGTCAGAAAAATAGAATACAGCTTCAAACAGATTTGGGCTCTCTTTAGAAACAGGTGACTACTGAAGGGTAAGCATATCTCTGGTGAGCACACCAGTCGACTGGTGATCATTCATCAGACCCTTTTTTTGAGTCAAAAGTTCAGGTTCAAGTTTTGAAAGCCTAGAAGCATACGGGGTCAACTAGATGCTATACTACTAATGTGTATAGGTAGTGTATGTGCCTCTAAGTAGTTCTAATTTAAGGCTTAACATTCTAAGACTCACAAAGAAGTAAATACTAAAGATTACAATGAATATCCTTACCTCTTCATGGTCTTGAGACTTTTAGTTGTATGTCTTGAATGTCTCCAACGCCATCTAGTCTTTGATCCTTAAGATGTTCTTTGAAGCTTTTGAATCATCCATTCATTTCTTCTCTTTGGATTGAAATCCATTCATTTGTTGAAGCCATTAGCTTGAGGTTTGATGTAGTCTTTGAGTTCTTCAAGTCAATGCTTCACCTTTGTTGATCTACCAAGTTCTCCACTTGAATCAACACGTGTAGTCACTTTTGATCTTCTTGGATCTAATTGGTGACTTTTTAGTTAACTGCAATCACAGGGTTAATCACGATGATTTATATTTGATCATCATCAAAACCAAGGTGGAGAGTCCAATACTCAACATTCTCCCCCTTTTGATGATGACAAACCAAATATAAACAAAATAAATAATTGTGCATTAAATATACTTACTCCCTCTGCAATGATGCCAATTAAGTTAATATCAATAATCACTAGCATCATTAAGAAGTTAATAGTGTGTGTATCACATGAGGTTGTGTATATATCGCATGAATGACCAAAAATGATATGCATACACAATACAAATCATATAGGTGATGCACATCATAAACATGAGCATGCTTACCAACAGATACCAAATGTAACCAATATAGACCAAGGTAATCACCAATGCTCACCCTGAATCATATACATGATCAATCATATATAAAGTCATATGATTCAAGTTATTGTTTAACACTCAACATTTAATTAGCACAAAGCACATCCTTAATTTATTTCTCTCCCCCTTTGGCATTATCCAAAAGGCATAGGGGCATAGAAACAACAAATGCAAAAATAGAGCGGAAAACATAAGGTATATCTAATATAAACTATATAAGCTACCAATTGTAAACAAGATATCAAAATAAAGATATCAATTACAAGAGCAAATATCCAACAACAACTCAACCATCCTCAATTATCACAAATAAATAAGCAATAAGCATAGTGTGATAAAGGATTACAATAGATACTAATTGTAAACAAAAGTGTGAGCAGTGTTAGAAAAGAGACACTAGCATAATTAGCAGTAGCCATCAACAATAAACATGATAACAAAATATGGATAACAATGCAAAAATCATGACAACACTTGTGGAAGAAAAACAAGTGATCAAATAGTGTCAAGTACACAAATAAGCTCAAGTATCACAAAATTTATAACATTAAGCATAATGTGATAGACTATCATTGAGCAAGGGCATGACATATGACATGAACATGATTAAAGAAATAATGATAGAATCAATATCATCACAATGACATATATCAACAGATAATATCAATAGACTGAGATCTAAGCCAAACATGGCAGAAAAATGCAACAAACATGACTATGGAAATTTTTAGCCACATGTATCAATTTATGTTATGAAATAATAATTCAAATTAGGTTTTTAATGATCATAATACCAATGAACTAATCACTACATGTCAAAATATATCAATTTAAAGTGATGTGACAAGAAGTGGTGAAAATATGATTAAAAGGGCACGAATAATAGCATAATCATGATTATGAACTTATTACACAAAATAAATTCTAATGATCATACTAACATACTCAAATCATCACATATTGTAATTACATCAAATGATCACATATAACACAAATCATCTAAAAATCTTCTAAAAGAGTGAAAATAGAAGTATGAGATGTGAGATGACAAAAAACTATAGTGGCATGTGACTCCACAAATCATCTCCAAAAATAAGCATACCAATTCTAAATGAAGTATGAGATGTGGGGTGACAAGGTGATAAAAAATGTATGAATATCAAATATCAACATCATGCAAAAGTGTTATGTCAAATAAAAATAGTAACTTCATAAAAATTATGGCATACACAATTCTAGCACACTAGGATACTAATTGAAACAATGTTCAAAAGAATCATAGTACTACCATGCATTCCAGAATAGATACTCACAGATTGAGTCAATGAAAAGTATGGAATGCCATGAGCATAAGCAAGATAAGCAATATATCCTAAACTCAAAACTTGCATCAAGTAAGAGCATGTAAAGATGATATCAAATATAAATATTCTAACAAAGTATGCAAAGCAAGCAAATAATGCCAAGATCATGACATCACTTGTGAAGGAACCCAAGTGAACAAATAGAGTCATGATCTCATCCTAGCTCAATTATCACAAAGTATTCAACACAAAGCATAATGTGACAAAACGCCTTTTGAGCAAAGGCATGGAGTTTGACATGAGCAAAGATATATAATGAAGATAATCTAGGTTCTAAGTCACAAGATAGGATATAAACGAATAAAGTTACCATGAGCATCCATGCATACATACTGATTGTGCGAATAGAACAAAAGCTTATGTAATCACAATTTAATCGGTGGTAGCATTAATGAAGTCATAGTGCATCAGGATATATTCATGGAAGAATATATATGACAAAATATACATATCAACTAACATATTATAAAACGTATATGATCTTGTATGGCACAAATTATCTCTAGCATCTCATAAAAATAGCATAAAATATGAGCATGAGATGAGAGATGACATAATGAGAAATATAGCATGAAAATCACTAACCAATGTGCATGAGTGTTATGTCACTTGTGAAAATATCGTACATGAAGGATTTAGCTATAGACATAAAATATCTCTCAAATAAAATTATAGCTAAAGCAATTAAAATGACAAGTAACATACATTGATCACCCCAAATCATATCAATATGTCTCATAAAGATAATCATACCAATTGTAAGAAAAGTATAAGATGTGTGGTGATACAATGAACAAATATGCATAAAAATTCTAAATCAATTAATCTTATTCTTGGCATGAATTATGTATAACATGATGAATCATAACATCCCATAGGGAAATGAATGATTCTAGTTGGAAGACAAGATAAGATTTGGAGATTTAGGGCTTTTGAATGAAGTAAGAGCTTGAGCTTTGAAATCAAATCAATAGAGTTTAGAGGGTTCCAAGAGATCCCTAATAGAACAGTAAATGCCCTATTTATAAGCTCTCTAAAACCTCCAAACGATTCACCTAAACCCTCAACACAATCAGCTGGAAAAAGGCTCAATGGCTAAAAATCCTGACAGGACAGGCGACTGCTGAAGGGTCACCATGCGTCTGTGTGGTAGAAGTGCGAAAGTTGCCAAAATCAAGAATTCTGGGTAAGTAAGGACAGGCGACTAATGTGGTATCCACAGGCGAAGATGCCATGGGCAGGCGACTGTGGAACGAACATCAGTTGCTGGCCGAAACTTGCATAGCTTGTCAAACACAAAGTGTTAGGACAATGATCAACATGCGACTGAAGAAGCATTCGCAGGTGCCTGTGCCATGGGCAAGCGACTGTGAAACCAACATCAGTCGTCTGACTGAATGATGACAATTTAGGGATCTTTAGGCAAAAAAGAGTCATGCGAATGACTAACAAGTCACAAGCGCCTGCAAGGAGCCACGCGCTTTTACATTGTATAGAAGTTACCTGTTAGAAATGGATAATGAAAACCCAAAGCATCCTATCAAAAACGTGTGCATTACAGACGACTGTAAAACAAATCACAGGCGCCTGTAAGGAGACATGCGCTTGAAACATGTTCAGCAGTCACCTAAAGATAAACCAAAATGCACATGTTAGGAAAGAAAAGAATGATTCTACTGGAATGGCATGGCATATCATAATAGGATCTAAATAATCCATGAACATAATCATCTAAGAAAATTAGGTCCATGTGGTAGAATCAAAACGAATTTTTAATGAAAGAATTGAAAGGTTTTCATTGAAGGTTGAGATCTAAATATACTTAATACAATCATAAACAAACAAGTATGTCATACACATCAGGTATCATATCCATAATTTTTAACAATCTTCACAAAGAAGCATGCATGTGAGGAATGCGATGTGTAATGACAACGTGTTCCAAAGATATGAAAATCAATAAACAACTAAACAACTCATTATATAAATGTTATAGCTACCATGATACATGTGTCATAATAAGACATATATGGCATACATGGGCATGGTACGTCACATAAACAAACAATCTCCATGAGAGTGACATGAATGAGCAAATGAAGAAGTATGCTATATTACACAAATCCAATATATTAAAATACTAATTGTACTAAACACATACTTACAACCATTTAGCTATCCCTATATGTGTGCATCTCCAAGGAACCATCCTCTCCTTTGAATTGATCCTTCATTTGTAAACCAAGGAGTGTGTAGGGTAGGCATCTTGTACAAAAATCTAACAATTAAACAATTTGTGGTATTCAAAAACTTTTTGGATCCAAGGGGTTAAGGAACAAAATCAAGTAGTCCAATAACCAATCATATAACAATTGTAAATAACAACCATCAATAAGAATGCGTGACATGCATTGATAGGAGTTATTATAATCATGAAAATCATACACATAAGGAATTAACAATTCTCAACCATTAGAAATTTAGATACACCTAGACTAATAATTCATATGCATATTATTTAATCACAATACATTATACAAGCAATATCACTATGAGTACACACATATAATACAATAGTGTGTGCTAGAAAGATTCCACGTTCAATCTGCATATGCGCACAAAATAAGCATTCACGGTCCACACACATATTGATGGATGGCATGGAAAGTAATACCACAATGAGTGTGCATGAAAAGCATATGGTGTAATTTTTCATAACCAAATTTATCTTCCCCTTTGGCATATCAACAAGATGAGAAGGTGCAAATTGATAATCATAAAAGGTTAGAGAAACCTACTAATCTCTATATGCACAACATAATATGAATGAAATGCAATGACATATAAATGAAAATAACATGATAGCAATCAAACATTTCATACTCCCACTTAATCATACAAAATATGCAAACTTGGGAGTAATGGACGAACTCACACATATATGTGTACAAAAAGTAATCATACAAGCATGGTACCCAAGCAATGAATTTCAAAGTGAATGAGTTAGCAAGGTGGAAATCAGACAAAGGCTGAGTTTGATTTTTATATACAGTCGCATGAGAATATGTCATTCCTAATATATGATTCTATATATGTGTTCATATCATGCCTAGAAACATTCTTAAGAATCTACAAAGATAGTGATTTGGGATTCTTAAGGAGAGGTTGTGTAATGGCATGAGTAGGAAGTTGGGATGCACGCTTGTGAAGCGGAACATAAATATTAGCGTGTCCCATGTGTGAAACATGCAAATGAGCATTAATTCTAGCATGAAATTTTTTAATACACATGTTATAAATAATACATGAATAAACATATGAATATGGATTATGAATACATAATGCACATGAGTCAAGAATTTGACACAAATGAGATACATAGACATGAATGGCATAAAAGACACATAATATGCAAACTTAGGATATGCATGAGATAGTCTCAAACACAAAGTAACATCTACATGCATCCAACACACATAGATACCAAATGTAAGAATATACTTACAACATTAAGCTCCCCCTACTTTGGTGCATTACTTAAGCACCTTCACATTTGAGTGGAAATTTTTGCAAATCAAGGAGTTGGTATACCAAAGTGGATTGAACCTAGAAAATATAATTTTGCTATCCAAAAACCTTTTTGGATCCTGTGGGTTAGGCAAAAAAATTTAAATACTAAATTCAAATAATTATAACTTATATCCTAATGTAATCACACACAATTTTTATGATACATGTAATCATGTCACTTGATAAATATTTAACCATGTACATGCATGTACCAATTGTACCAAAAGTAAATATGTGTATTAATCCAAAAGCATGACATGTATCACATGCAACAAAACATAAATATAAAGCAAAGCATGTATTGCATGAGAAAGTATTAAATATTCTTGACATGAAAATCCTAAATGATTTACTAATTATCAAACAATGGAAATCAAATTCAATAATAATTTAAGTTTCCAACAAACATTAGCATCCAAGACCGATATGCAAACAAAAAGACTAAACCAATTCTTAACACAAATGCTTTGGTACCCATAAAATGAATATAAACATATGGTACCAAACATGTTGGGTCAACGAAAACTGACCCTTTGGAAACCAAGTCCAAGAGGACCTTGATTTCCCAACATAATCATCATTCAAAATAATATCATGAATATAAGAGTGCACATACATAACCTTAGCATGATTGCTAATGTTATTAGAACCGCAAATAGTGTATGTTTTGGGTATCCTCTTCCTAGTGGTTGCATGCACAAAAAGTTGATCTCTACGCGGTGCATGTGGCCTAGGAACATGGGATCTAGGAAGAGCATGTGGATGTGTGTAGGGAACATTGTGTTGTGCTAAAGCATGATGATGGAAATGTGATTCATGGTGTGGTGTTGCATACGTACATGGATGAACATGAGGTGCATATGCATGAAGATGATCATGCGAATAAGCATGCATACATTGATGTGATGTGTGATCATAAGCGTGTGAAGGTGCATGAGCATGAGTACGTGCATGAGAGTGTCTCAAACGAGTGTTTGCACGTGCTCGTGGGTGTGGATCATAAAAACTCTCATTATTTGGAATGTGAGGAGTGGAGGCATTCCTTTGAGTGTTGGTGTACATTAATGCATGTTCCTTCCTTTGATGTCCACCCCTGGTGGGTTTCTTTGCAAATGAGGAAGGAATAGTAGTGGTGGTTTTCTTGGTAGTAGAACTACTCAAGTTGTTATAGACACCACTCGTGGATGCACCGGAGGATGGTCTCACAAAATCTATAGTTACTTCGCTATAGAAGGTGTGTGCATTGGATGCACTTTCCTTAGAATAACCAAGTCCAACACGATGGTTTGCCAGTAGTTGATTCTTTAGCAAATCATCCAAAATGTCATTTCCCTTATTGAATCCCTCAACAATGGAGTACATGAGCTCATATTTCTTCTAAATTGAAGAAATGGTGGCATTCAAGGTGGATGCACGTGTGGTGAGCTCGTGCACTTGGGGCTCGTGTACTTGGGATTTGAGAGCCTCATTCTCAATGCCCAAATTAGGGTTTTAAGATTGAAGATTTTCAATCTCAAGATCGTTACTATCCATAATGAAAACATGATCAAGTTGAGATTTGAGGGACTTCACCTCTTTTCTCAACATGCCATTTTGATAAGCAAACTTACTTTCTCGATGGCGAGTGTCTCAACAATGGTGTCATTGTTTGAGGTGCTACATGTAGCCGTGTTAGTAAGACTAGCAATCATATTCTTAGCATCACAATATTTACGCATAATCTTTTGATATTTATCAAATAATTGTTCATTTGCAATTCTAAGATCATCCATTGTTACCTCTTCATCATTGCTTTCACTTCCACTAGAATCACTTGATTTGTTACTAGAATTACATGTAGTGGCATCCTCTCATGCCATCAAACCCATGAACGAATCCCTTTCATCATTAGAGGAAGAACACTCCGAGGTGGACTCTTCTTGATCTACTAGCATGTGACATATTTGATATGCCATCGTAGCCTTGGACACACGCATACGAATATCATAAGTTAAATAATCAAGCAAAATGTACATTACCACTTCATTTTCTCCATCAATTCTTTTTGCTCATTTGTACATTCATGTTCGGAAGTGGCAGGTGCATGAAGGGGCTTCTTCACAAGGTTCCAAATATCATCATCAATGGATTGAATATAGGCATTCATCTTTACACACCAAATTTGATAGTTCGGTCCAATAAGAAATGGTGGAGTAGGTCTTCGTGTGTTGTTGTTGGTTTCCATAGTTATAACCTCGCTCTGATACCAATTGTAAGGACCCTGTTCTATGTGGAAGAAATACTAGAGGGAGTGAATAGTGTTTTATAGAATTAAGGAATTTACGACAACAAAACCCTAATTAACCAACAAATGCAGAATTAAAGAAATGATTAACAACACAATGAATAATGCAATATATCCTGGTTCGGTGCAACCCAAGTCAAACCCGACTTGTTACCGGTACCCTAATTCAGCAACACCCTAGATCACACTCGGATACTCTAGTAAATACCACTAGAGCTTCCCTTTAGCCCATTCGTGGAAACCCCAATAAGTGCAATCGACCTACAATTGATGTCCGTGTATCCAACAACCCGGGAACATGCAAATATCTTAATCCCACAACTTAGAACTAAGCACACTCTCACAAACCAAGAGAAAATCCTTTCCTTGACTCTCACAACTTGGGATCAAGCCACCCTCTCACCAGCCGAGAGTACTCAACAAAATAGAAGTATTGAGAATGAGTTATACAACTTGAAATACACTCACATATGCCTTGAATTAGAACTTACTTGTGAAGGTTATAGTATGTGTGTGTGTGTGTGAAGCGCTCAATGAGGGAGGAGATATCTCTTGAGATGCTGGCCCAAAGATGAAAGCAACTCTCTCTCTCTCTCTCTCTCTCTCTCTCTCTCTCTCTCTCTCTCTCTCTCTCTCTCTCTCTCTCTCTCTCTCTCTCTCTCTCTCTCTCTCTCTCTCTCTCTCTCTCTCTCTCTCTCTCTCTCTCTGTGTGTGTGTGTAGCGCTCAATGAGGGAGGAGATATCCCTTGAGATGCTTGCCCAAAGATGAAAGCAAATCTGGCTCAGATGTGTGCTTTAGAGCATATAGGGCAAGAGAGAATTAGAGAGCACTTAAGAGGAGAAATAGGCTTGAAATGAGACTTGAAATGTTTTCTTAAGGGGCCAAGAGTTCTCACATATTCAGCCTATATCCTATATATATTAGCTCAAGGGAAGCCCAAACCCCCATGCAACAAACTAAAATTCCAACGGCTAAAAATGGGATGAAAACGACTCGAACAGTCGCCTATAGAAGGGGGGACAGTCGCCTGGTTCACTGTAGCCAACGACTATAATCTAAAAATAATGGCAAGATAGAGGATGACCAGTCGATTGTAGAAGGATGACCAGTCGACTGTCCACCTGGGCAGATTCCTATCGAGCCTACAACATGCGGCTTTTCGATGGGCAGATTCTGCAGATTTTCAGTACAGTTGATCACTAAAACATCCATATCTGCCACTACAAAAATCCAATTGAGTGATTCAAGTTGGGTTGGAAAGCTAACAAAATTTTCTTTCAAATGCGCTTTGAATGGACACAAAATTCCAATTATAGAAAAACTGACAGTACTTTGAATCTGACTAATATGTGCAGGAGATCTGATATCGGCTCACGAAAACAATCGTAACTTGAACTACAGATATCTGATTGGAGTGATTCAAGTTGATTTGGAAAGCTTAGTGGGTTAGCTAACTACTGCAAGTTAGATTGGATGAAAAATTCTAATTATAGAAAAATTGTCATTAGTTTGAAACCAGGCTGGTCAGAAAAACAGAATACAGCTTCAAACAGATTTGGGCTCTCTTTAGAAACAAGCGACTGCTGAAGGGTAACCAGGCCTCTGGTGAGCACACCAGTCGACTGGTGATATTTCATCAGTCCCTATTTTAAGTCAAAAGTTTAGATTCAAGTTTTCAAAGCCTAGAAGCATATGAGGTCAATTTAAGGCTATACTAATAATGTGTATAGCTAGTGCAGGTGCCTCTAAGTAGTTCTAATTTAAGACTTAACATTCTAAGACTCACAAAGAAGTAAATACTAAATATTACAATGAATATCTTTCCTTCTTCATGGTCTTGAGTCTTTTAGTTGTATGTCTTGTGATGCATGATGGATAATGGAATGTATAGAGTTCAGAATTGAAGCATAGAACGGAGGATAGAGATCTGAGATAAAGACTATGCCACCACTCAAGATCAGGAAATGGAGTTCACCACAACTGAGATTAAAGGCCAGGCCACCCTCCCGATTGATAAAGAACTCACTTGTCTCACCACTTACCTTCCCACGGTTAGATAAAGAAAACAAGTTTAACAACAAGTTTTGAAAGAACTTTCAACTTCAAAATTTTCATTCAATAAAACTGATCTTTTGAGTTACAATGACTCTATTTTTAAAAAGAGATACAACATTGAAAATGACATACATCAGTATTTAATAGCAAGGTTGATTACACAACTTACTAGGCTACACTATACTATGCTACAACTTACTAGACATTGAATAAGCTACAACTTACTAGACATTGAATAGGCTACACTTTACTAGGCTACAACTTTCTAGACATTGTATTGGCTACAACTTACTAGGCATTGAATGCTGGAAAAGTAAATGTTATTGTTGAATTCCAAGGCCAAAAGTCTTCAAAATTCGTCCAAACCCTTTAGCTCCCTCTTTATTTCAAATCTGAAACTTCATTTGAGTTTAATTGCCAAAATAATTACTTCTCAACATAGTTGACCCATTAAGGAAGCCAACTAAGCAAAACTTGGCCCAAAACAGCTTGAGGACTAACCTGAAATTCAGAGCTAAAGTTGGAGCTCGAAATTTCTTTGATTTCTCTTGCCAACATCAGATTAGTCATGATTGCTCCTGCATCATTCTCCTCTCCTTGATTGGGATTTGCCCTCAAATCCTCGGCAGCTTCATTTTCAGAAAAGAATGGAATTAAATCACCATATTGAAAGTTGCAGAAATATTTGTTTCTCCCGGCAATTCAAGCTTGTATGCATTACTTCCAACCTTCTCAACTACTTTGAAAGGGCCATCTCCACAAGCCATGAGCTTGTTCTTCTTTCTAGAGGGAAACCTTTCATTCCTTAAATGAAGCCAAACCAAATCTTTAGGCTTGAATTCAAGGGTGTTAGCCTTTTGCTTGTACAATTCATTCACCCTTTTAATTCTGGTCTTCACTTGCTCACGGGGCTTTTGCATTTCTTTGGCACACTGTTCAGCTTCAAAACTCACTTGGCACTCAATTGGAAGTTGGATGAGATCAATGTGAGTAAGAGGGTTCACTCCATAATTCACTTCAAATGGAGACTTTCCTGTTGCATAAGATGGAGCTCTGGTGTATGCAAATTCAGCATGGGAAAGTTTGTTATCCCAATCTTTGAGATTTTTATCGACCAAACTTCTAAGAAGAGTTGAGAGTGTTCTATTTGTCACTTCTATTTGCCCATCAGTCTTAGGATGGTAAGAAGTACTAAACAAGAGCTATGTCCCCAAAATTTTCCACAAGCATATCCAAAAAATCACTTAAAACATAAAATCTGTATCACTTACAATGGTCGTTGGAACTCCATGAAGCTTGAGAATTTCATTGAAATAGAGATCGATAACATGTGAAGCATCGTCTGATTTCGTGCATGTGATGTGAGCCATTTTTGAAAAACGATCATCAACTACCATGATAGCATCTTTCCCTTTTTGAGTTCTTGGTAGTGCCACAATAAAATCCATGCTCACATCTTCCCAAGGCTGATTTGGAACAAGCAAAGGAGTATACATTCCTTAATGAAATTGACTCTTAGCTTTATGACAAATAGAGCATCTTGAAACAACATTATGGATATCATCAGCTATCTTAGGCCAATAAAAGTGTTCTTGCAAGATGTCAAGTGTCTTGTTGACGCCAAAATGACCAGCAACAACTCCACCATGGGCTTCTTTCACCAAGAGATCACAATTGAACTTTTGGGAATGCACAACTTGTTGTTCTTAAAAAGAAAACCTTCCTGAATCACATAAGGGCCTGAAAGAGCAGCTCTTTCTTCCTCAAAGAATTGAGAAAAGTCTGGATCATCCTTATAAAGAACTTTAATAAAATGAAAACCAAGAGTTTTAGCTTCAACAATAGATAGAAGAGAATACCTCCTTGAAAGTGCTTCAGCTTCAACAATAGACAGAAGAGAATACCTCCTTGAAAGTGCTTCAGTTACAAGATTGGTTATTCCAGATTTATGCTTTGAAACAAGTAAGAAAGATTGAAGAAATTCAACCCATTTAGCATGTCTTTGATTCAATTTGTTCTGTCAATTAATAAACTTGAGTGATTGATGATCAGAATGCAGAACAAATTGCTTAGGGCGAAGATAATGACTCCAATGATCAAGAGCTCTGACAATGGCATAGAACTCCTTATCATAAATGTTGTAATTCCTCCTTAGGCTATTCAACTTCTCACTGAAATAAGCTATGTGACTTGAGATTGCACCAGAATTGCCCCAATACCTACTCCACTTGTATCACAGTCCACTTCAAAGAGATTATCAAAATTAGGCAAGGCAAAAATTGGAGCTTCACAAAGTTTCGTCTTAATGGATTCAAAGGCATTATGAGTAACCTTAGTCCATTCAAAAGAATCTTTCCTCCTGCATTCAGTTATAGGAGCCAATAGAGTGATGAAAGCGTTAATGAATCTTCAATAATATGATGCAAGGTCATGGAAACTTCTTGCTTCAGATATGTTGGTTGGAATTGGCCAAGATATCACAGCTTCAACTTTGGATTGATCAACATAAATACCATCCTTTGAAACGACATAACCAAGGAAAACAACAATAGGAGTGAAGAATTCTGGAGGCAGACCAGGTGGTTGATCATCCGGAAACACATCTTGAAATTGCTCAATTAATGGTTGCACCGAAAGATGCAATGGCTCTTCATCCTGCATGAACTTTCAATCTTCCAAAGTGCTTCCCTAGCTTTTGGAATGGACATGTCTACAACATAAGTAAAGCCAGTAGGAAGGAATGAAATTGGAAGAATTATCCCTTCCCCCTTATGTTGGGGATTGCTCTCCAAGTTGGTAATTTTGTAGTCTGAATTGTAATTATTGTTCTCCATTTAAGAGGCTTCTTGATCTATCTCAAATTGAAAAGCCTTCTTGAGGTCAAGAGTTTCTGCCTCACCTTCAGATTCAACAAATTCATCTTTATCAAAAATAGTTTCAATTATAGTTACTTCTTCTTTTTCGCATTGCACATCCAAATATTGACCAACAAGAAATTCTTCAACTGAACGTTCTTCATTATCTTTGTTGTGGTTTCCTCACTAATATTTTCTTTATCATAAATGGGCTCTCCTAGATCTTCAAAAACTTCTTTGTCAAAACACTCATTGAATTCAAAGATGACATTCATGATGCTCATATCTTCAGATTTAAAAGAAGAAGAGTCCCCTTTATAGAAATCACTCTCAAAGAAATTTGGATGCTTACTTACCGGAAGAAATCTTTTATCCATAAGCCTTTTCAGTTTGATCCAAGACTTCTGCTTCCTCTTGCCTTTTAGTTTTCTCTCCAACTGCAAGTTGTCAAACCAGAAGGATGCATACCTATTGAGCTTGAGGCTTGCAATTTTGAAGCATTTCTCAACATTATAACCTTTGGTTTCGAATATTCGCTCAATAGAATGAACACACTCCAAATATACATCAGGATTCAAACTTCAATCAAAATCTGGTGGATCTATCTTTACATCTTTGAAATCATCTTTGGGAGGCCTTCTATGTTGAACTTGATGAACTGGTTCTTCAAATAAAGAACCTGCAACATTAGAGGTGCCATGAGTGCTCCTTGAGTTCCTCCTCCTTCAATGGTTCCTTCTTAGGCCTAGTTGAGCAATGGCTTGGTGTATTTCTGCAATCTGGCCTCTTAATTCAGTAAGCTCTCTATCATGCATCAGATTTTGAGCTTGCTCAAGGGTCATGTTTCTTGGAATTTCATCCATTCTTTAGGCTTGAAAAGGCTGTGTTTAGGCATATGAAAGTGTTTAGGCTAGAATGGAAGAGAGAATAGGCTGATTGGAGAAGAAAGGATGACAACAAAAGAGATGAACACCTGATTTTAAACTCTGATACCAACTTGATGCGTGACGGGTAATAGACTGTATGGAGTTCAGAATTGAAGAATAGAACGGAGGATAGATATCTAAGATAAAGGCTATGCCACCACTCAAGATCAGGAAATGGAGTTCACCACAACTGAGATTAAAGGCCAGGCCACCCTCCCAATTGATAAAGAACTCACTTGTCTCACCACTTACCTTCCTACGGTTAGATAAAGAAAACAAGATTAACAACAAATTTTGAAACAACTTGCAACTTCAGAATTTTCATTCAACAAAACTGATCTTTTGAGTTACAAGGACTCTTTTTTTTAAAAAGAGACACAACATTGAAAATGACATACATCAGCATTTAATAGCCAACAACTTCCAAGGTTGATTACACAACTTACTAGGCTACACTTTACTATGCTACAACTTACTAGACATTGAATATGCTACAACTTACTAGACATTGAATAGGCTACAACTTACTAGACATTGAATAGGCTACACTTTACTAGGCTACAACTTTCTAGACATTGTATGGGCTACAACTTACTAGGCATTGAATGCTGGAAAAGTAAATGTTATTGTTGAATTCCAAGGCAAAAAGTCTTCAAAACTCGTCCAAACCCTTCAGCTCCCTCTTTATTTGAAATCTGAATCTTCATTTGAGTTTAGTTCCAAAATAATTACTTTCCAACATAGTTGACCCATTAAGGAAGCCAACTAAGCAAAACTTGGCCCAAAACAGCTTGCAGACTAACTTGAAATTCAGAGCTAAAGTTGCAGCTCGAAATTTCTTTGATTTCTCTTGCCAACATCAGACTAGTCATGATTTCTCATGCATCATCTTGAATGTCTCCAACGTCATCTAATCTTTGATCCTTAAGATGTTCTTTGAAGCTTTTGAATCATCCATTCATTTCTTCTCTTTGGATTGAATCTCCATTCATTTGTTGAAGCCCTTAGCTTGAGGTTTGATGTATTCTTTGAGTTCTTCAAGCCAATGCTTCACCTTTATTGATCTACCAAGTTCTCCACTTGAATCAACACGTGTAGTCACTTTTGATCGTCTTGAATGTAATTGGTGACTCTTTAGTTAGCTGCAATCACATGGGTTAATCACAATGATTTATTTTTTATCATCATCAAAACCAAGGTGGAGAGTTCGATACTCAACAGTATTGCCCTACTTAAAGTGCCTTGGGCCAAGAACAGCCGAGGAGATTATCCACGTGATGCATGAAGGATTCTGTCGGAATCATCATGGTGGCCGCACCCTGGCATATAAGGTAGTTCGGCAGGGATACTATTGGTCGACTATACTGAAGGATGCAATCAACTTCGTCAAGCGGTGCGAGGAGTGCCAGAAATTATTCAAGCATACAAAGGCTCCTCCCACCGACCTGATTCTAATTCTCAGCCCGGTTCCATTTGCCAAGTGGGGCCTCGACATCCTCGGACTGTTCCCAATGGCAACGGAGGAAGGAAGTTCCTAGTTGTCACCGTCGATTACTTCATGAAGTGGATTGAAGCGGAGCCCTTAGGCGCATTACATCAAAAGACATGAAGAACTTCGTCTGGAAGGCTATTATATACCACTTTGGGATACCCCACTCCATTGTTACGGACAATGGGATGTAGTTCGACTCTGCAGACTTCAGAGAATTCTTCTCGGATTGGGGCCTCAACCTCCACTTCGCATCTGTAGCATACCTGAAGTGCAATGGCATGGCCGAGACTGCGAACAAGTGCATCCTCTTGAACCCTTGAAGAAGAAGACCGGTAAAGCTCCTGGATCTTTGCCTGAAGAGCTACCCGACATCCTTTGGTCTTACCGCACCACCTACAAAGCTTCAACTAGCGAGAGCTCCTTCATGCTAGCTTACGGGTCGAAAGTCGTCGTCCTGATTGAGGTCGGCGAACATTCTCTCTGACTCCAGTACTTAGACAAAAAAGCGAATGAAGAAGGACTCGACCTCAACATCGAACTCCTCGATGAGGTAAGGGATCGTGCTCTAACATGTCTTATTAAGCACGGCCATAGGATGGCAAGGTAATACAATTCTCGGGTGAAGAAGCGAAGCTTCAGAGTTGGTGACCTCGTCCTCAGGGACGTCACCTTCAAACCCGAGGTCGGTCGCCATAGAAAGATCTACGTCAAATGGGAGGGCCCCTATTAGATAGCAGACGTTATGGGACCTGTAACCTACATTTTGGCGAACATGGAGGGCGAATAACTAGCTCATCCGTGGAATGCCTAACACTTGCTCAAGTACTATCTATAAAATTTGTAATTATTATATTTGTACAAACAATGTGTTGTTTGAATAAAAGTTTCAGATCTCCTCCAAGATAGAAAGCGCCTCTATAAAGGTCGCCTTAATAATCTGTAGCGGGCTAACTCACTATAAGTAAACTCTTGTGTTTTCATTTGTACATACGTATTATGCGAACTAAAATTGCAGCCCGCCAAACAAACTGAAATTATAAATGTGGGGTCGGCTACGGCCCATCAATATCTGCCCGCTTAAAGACCTCTGGGGCAGTTCGCCATCCAAATCGGTGTGGTAAATACGAGGTCCGCTACGACCCATCTATACCTGCACTCTTGAATACCTCTGGGGCAATTTGCCATCCAAACTGGATTAATAAATACGGGGTCGGCTACGCCCTATCTATACCCTCACGCTTGAAGACCTCTGGGGCAGTTCGCCATCCAAACTGGAGTGATAAATGCGGTGCTACAGATCATACCTACACTCTTGAAGACCTCCGGGTAGTTTTCCATCCAAACCGGAGTGATAAATGCAGGGTATGTGACGGACCAATACCCGTCCGATTACAGAGGATACTGGGTAGGCGACAGCCCAATACCCGCCCTCTCAAAGACTTCCGGGGTAGGTCACGGTGCAGCTACCCATGGCATGCCGGACTTCACTAACCAAACCAGACAGGGGCATACAGAGGGGCTATGGCCCCGACCTCATCCTCAGGAGGACCTCCGGGGCAGTTCGTCATCCAAACAGGAGTGGTAAATGTGGGGTCGGCTGCAGCCCATCTATACCCGCACTCTCAAAGACTTCCAGGGCAGTTTTCCATCCAAACCAGAGTAATAAATGCGGGGTCGGCTACGGCCTATCTATACCCGCACTCTTGAAGACCTCCAGGGCAGTTCGCTATCCAAACCGGAGTGATAAATCCGGGGTCGGCTACGGCCCATCTATACCCGCACTCTTGAAGACCTCCGAGGTAGTTTTCCATCCAAACCGGAGTGATAAATGCACGGTCGGATATGGCCAATCTATACCCTCACTCTTGAAGACCTCCGGGGCAGTTTGCCATCCAAACCGGAGTGATAAATGCAGGGTAGGTGACAGCCCAATACCCGTCCGATTACAGAGGATGCTGAGTAGGCAACGGCCCAATACACGCACTCTTAAAGACTTCCATGGCAGGTCACGGTGCAAATACCCATATCGTGCCGGACCTCGCTAACCAAATCGGAGAAGAAAGCGAGCTACTTCGCATCGAACAAAGATCCGGGGCATTCCACGTCCAGTGCCCCCAAAAGACAGTGATGATGATCTATCTCTACAAAGGACTTCGCTAACTCGACTACATCCAAACTCTACAACATTCTGCTTCTCTCCGCTCCTAGGCTCTTCCAAGCAGAAAGTTAGGGGCATACAACTACATACAAGTACAAACAAGCTCAAAGACAAATGAGGCAAACTACCTCAAACGTGATATCTTTCATTAACTTGAAAATATTTCACCTAGTTTCTTTTAAAGAAAAATATATACAAGTCCTAAGCCTGGCCCCAAGATCCACCCTACATATGCTCCCCCAATAGCTAACTATGGCACCCGCAACTCGGTCGCTGACCTCCTCTTGCACCTCCGCTTGTTTCTCTGCCTCGCTCTCCGCCAGTTCCATCGCTGTGACCTCCCCCTGGCCTCCACATCGCCACCAGCCTGATCAATACCAGACGAACCTACTGTGTCTCTGGATTTCTCTTCCTCCTTGCCATCTGAATCTACCAACAACGCGGAGAAGTCGATCTCCAGCCTGAGATGTAGCCTCTTCAACCTCTTCTCTGCCTTCTCGAGGCCCGCCTAGAGGCCCTCCTGCAAGCCTGCCTACCGACCCTCCGACATTCTATTGGGCCGCACATCCTTTATGATGGGAAGGAGCTCGTCCATCTGGTATTTGCAGATGGCCTCTGCCTTCATAGCCTCAGGATCGATTATCTTCAGCTTCGCCACCTGACGCGCGAGCTCGGTAATCTCTTGCCCCTTTGCCTCCACATCCACAGCATGTGCACTCTTCAAAGCGACCCTTCAGGCCTTCGCCTCATGAAGCTGTCGTCCCAGCTCCTCCGAGATTTTGTACTGCTTCTCCATCCACCCTTCTAGGTCGCATAGAACCCACGGTCTTCTTCTAACTTCTATGCCCTGTTCCACAGCCGCTCGACGACCTCCTTGAGTTTGGCTTCCCTCTTTCGTAGCTCATCGGTGGCCGCCTTAAGCTCCACCTTCTTTCACCCGATGGTCACCTTGACCTTGGCGACGTTAGTGTGGTGCAGCAAGGACGTCATCGTCGCCACAGCCTATAGAAGAAACAGAATATATGAGCCAGCATGAAAGAATGCAGACTAGCAACATGAGTAGGGGCGAGCAACGAACCTGCATGTTGTGCCAAATTGCCATGCCACAGAGTCGCTCGGCATCAACATTGTACAGGGATTCCCGATCCCTATGCAACAGACTGTTCTCTATTAGACGGGCCGCAACCCTGGCATCCTCGAACAATGATTCCTGGGCACCCACCGAGTAGCGCGGCCCAGAAAGCTCGATCTTCAGGATGGCCGGGACCTCGGCCTTCTTAGCTTTGAAGCAGGCAAGTGCTGGCTCGCTGCTTGGATGCCCCAGCATCCTCATGTTCGGCTTCTCATGCTCCCAAGAGGGGCATCCAAAGGGACAACGCTCGACCCATCTAGCTTTAACCTAGGACGACAGGCCCTGGGGCATGGCGATCGTCAGATCACCCACCGACTCCTCGAAATCATCGAGGTCGGCTAAGTTACCCGACACGGCCTCGCTCGAATGGGAGGAGGGAGGGTTACTGTGGGCTTCTTCTTCTTCGGTCTCTTGCTCCGCTTCTCCTCCTCCTCATCCCGCACAGCGGACATCTCCTCCAGGCTCTGCTTCTGCTCGGCCTTCTTTGGCAAGCCCTTACACTCCCCTGCCTTACGTTTGACCTTGGCTGCCAGCTCCTTGAGCACCAGTTCCTTGGTCGATGGCTTCTCCATGGCCATCCTCATCAATTCATCCCTCAACAGACTCATGGCCGCACCTGCAAATGGAAAAGAGATCAGGGAGAGAAAATATGAAGAAGGTCGCTTAGATCGCGGTACCTTTGGGCCAGTTATGGAGGACGATTTGTGGTCCTTGACCAGCTTCGCATATTTTCGGAGCTCGCGGAGGATCTCCATCAAGATCTTAGAGTCCTCCAGATCCTGCCCCTGCAGAGTCACCTCCTTGTTTGCTGGGGGGTTCAAATTCCCCCCGTTTGACTGCAGAGTCAAGTCCACCGGCGTCGAGATGAAAATGAACTTCTTATTCAACTCCCTCACTTTACTCGGCAAATCAAGGGCGAGATACCGATCCTTCCTTGCAATGACATAATAATAAACTCCTCTCCACTTCGCTTCAAAGAAATTCCGAAATAGCAACATGGTCAGACTTATGCCACTACCAAAGTCGAGAACAAGGAAGCCGACCATGGTACTGATCGAGTTTGGCATTAGTTGGAAGAGCGAAAGCTCGAGGAAGGTCAGCAAGTGCAGGAGGAAGGGGTTGAGCAAAAACCAAAGTCCGAGCTCGAAGGTCAGAAAATAGACCCCGATTTCGTTGTCTCCAGGCGAACAGACCTGTTCATCGGAGGTGGGGAGGTGAACTTCATAGGGTGGCCGGATATACTTGGACCGAATTTCGACGCGGCTGATATGCTTAGTCTTAGGCGCTATAGCAAGGATCTTCGTCGGAACTGCTATTGTACTATGCATATGGTCGACCATGAGCCCTTCTTTTTGGTTTTCTTGGGGACCGTCGACGTCGAAGGGATGGCAGGGGCTGCTTCCCACTCCTTCGACCGAGACTCTGCCACATCCACCAACATCGTCTGTTCGTCCTCCGACCCCTCGGAGCTAACATCCTCAAACTCGTCAAAGTGCTTCTCTGCGTGTTTATTAGAGGAAGAAGATTCGGATGAAGTCATCTGATATAAATCAAAGAAAGAACATAAGAAGAAAATCATCGGAGCTTCGATGAAGCGTGGATTCGCGACGAGAGCTCGAAGATGAAGAACGAAAGGAGTTTTTTAAAATTTAAAAGCACGAGCCCTCAACCGTTCCCCCCTCTCCATTTTATACAGGACATCGGCCGATCTCGACCGTTGAAGGTGGGCCATGTGGCAAGATCTGAAGCGAAACTGTCGCCTCTGCTTCTGCCCAAATCCGTACGCGTTACATGTGATGCTCTGTTTTGTACACTTTCTGAAAGATAGGAATCTTTATATTAAATGATATGATTTTTACATTCTAATTTTTTATTCTTTTATTTTTCTGTTGAAGATGGCAATCTCTCAGTTCCAACAGATATTTTTGCAGATTTTTCTAAGCTCCAAATTATTTTCTACATTTTATTAAAGAAATGAATCTCTTATTAAATGACAAGAATTTTGTAGCCTAATTTTGTCTTCTCATATTTTTTTAGTTCAATATGGCGATCTCCCGGTTCCAACCGACATTTTTGAAGATTTTTCTCAGCTTTGGGCTTTTTTCTACATTTTCTGGAAGATATGAGTCTTTTTATTAAATGATATGATTTTTTGGCCTAATTTTTTCTTCTCTTTTTTCAGTTGAATATTGTGATCTCCTGGTTTCAACGGACATTTGTGCGGATTTTTCTGAGCTCGGTGCTATTTTCTATATTTTATGACAGATATTTATCTTTTTATTAAATGATATGATTTTTGGCCTAAATTTGTCTTCTTTTATTTTTCAATTGGCGATCTCCGGTTCCAACGGACATCTTTTCGGATTTTTGAGCTCTGATCTATTTTCTACATTTTCTGTATGATTTGAATCTTTATATTAAATGATAAGATTTTTATAACCTAAATTTGTCTTTTTTTAATTCAGTAGAAGATGGCGATCTCCCGATTCCAAGAATATTTTTTGTCGCTTTTTCTGAGCTCAGTGTTATTTTCTACATCTTCGGTAAGTTATGGATATTTTTATTAAATGATATGAATTTTTGACCTAATTTTTTTCTTCTCTTATTTTTTTAGATAAAGATGGCGATCTCCCAGTTTCAACGAATATTTTGTGGATTTTTCTGAGTTTTAGGCTATTTTCTACATTTTCTTAAAGTTGTGGATCTTATTATTAAATGATATGTTTTTATTGCCTAATGTTGTCTTCCCTTATTTTTTTAGTTGAAGATGCGATCTTCCGAACTGACATTTTTGCATATTTTTTAGCTCGGTGCTATTTTCTACATTTTATGGAAGATATAATTTTTTAAATAATACATTTTTATAGCCTACATTTGTATTCTCTTATTTTTTTCAGTTGAAGATAGCGATCTCCCGGTTTCACCAGACATGTTTTTCCACTTTTTCTGGAAGTTATGTTTCTTTTTATGAAATGATATGAATTCTTGGCCTAATTTTGTCTTCTCTTTTTTTAATTTGAAGATGGCAATCTCCCGATTCCAAAGGACATTTGTTCGGATTTTTTTTGAGCTTCGGCTTATTTTCTATATTTTTTGTATAATATGAATCTTCATATTAAATGATATGATTTTTTATGACCTATTTTGTCATCTCTTATTTTCAGATGAAGATAGAGATCTCTCGGCTCTACCGGACATTTTTGCGGATTTTTGGGAGATCGGGGCTATTTTATACATTTTCAAAAAGTTATGGATCTTTTTATTAAATGATATGATGTTTTGGCCTAATGTTTTCTTCTTTTATTTTTCAATTGAAGATTGCGATCTCCCGTTTCTAACGGCATTTTGCGTATTATTCTGACTTCGGCACTATTTTCTAAGTTTTCTGTAAGATATATATATTTTTACTAAATGATAAGATTTTTGACCTAATTTTGTCTTCTCTTATTTTTTAGTTGAAGATGTCGAAATGGATATTTTTGCTGATTTTTATTAGCTCGGTGCTTTTTGTACATTTTTATAAATGATATGATTTTATAGCCTACGTTTGCCTTCTCTTATTTTTTGAAGATAGCAATCTCTCGGTTCCAACGGACATTTTTGCGGATTTTTCTTAACTTGAGTCTGTTGTTCTACATTTTCTGAAAGATATGGATCTTTTATGAAATGATATGATTTTTTGGCCTAATTTTGTTGTCTCCATTATTCATAAGAAGATGACGATCTCCTGATTCCAACGAAAATTTTTGCGGATTTTTCTGAGCTCCGGGATATTTTCTACATTTTTTGAAAGATATGAATCTTTATATTAAATGATGTGATTTTTATTTGCCTAATTTTGTCTGCTCTTATTTTTCAGTTGTAGATGGCGATCTCCCAAAAATCCGGTGCTATTTTCTATATTTTATGGAAGATATGAATTTTTTATTAAAAGAAAAGATTTTTATATCCTATGTTTTGCTTCTCTTAATTTTTCCGATGAATATTGCAATCTACCGGTTCCAGCGGACATTTTTACTAATTTTTTGTTAACTTGGGGCTATTTTTCTTCATTTTATGGAAGATATGTATCATTTTATTAAATGATATGATTTTTTGGCCAAAAGTTGTCGTCTCTTATTTTTTTAGTTGAAGATGGCATTCTTATGGTTCCAACGTCGATTTTTGCGGATTTTTTTACCTCGAGTCTAATTTTTATATTTTCTTGAATATATGGATCTTTTTATTAAATGATATGATTTTAATTTATTTTTCTCTAATTTTGCAGATGAAGATGGCAATCTCCCAGTTCCAACGAAAATTTTCGTGTATTTTTTGACCTCCGGGATAATTTCTAAATTTTCTGTAAGATATGAATATTTAAACTAAATGATCTGATTTTTATGGCCTAATTTGGTCATCTCTGATTTTTAAGTTGAAGATGTCGATCTCCCGATTCCAATGACTATTTTGCGGATTTTTCTAAACACGGAACTATTTTCTACAGTTTATTGAAGATATGGATCTTTTATTTAATGATATGCTTTTTATGGACCAAGTTTGTCTTCTCTTATTTTTCACTTGAATATGGCAATCTCCCAGTTCCAACAAAAATTTTTACAGAATTTTCCGAGCTTCATGCTATTTTCTACATTTTTAAGATATGGATTTTTGTATTAAATGATATGTTTTTATGGCTAATTTTGGCTTCTTTTATTTTTTTTAGATGAAAATAGCGATCTCCCGGTTCTAACAGACATTTTCGCGTATTTTTCTGAGCTCTGGGCTATTTTCTAACTTTTCTGTAAGATATGAATCTTTGGATTAATTATATGATTTTATGGCCTAATTTTTTCATCCCTGATTTTTAAGTTGAAGATGTCGATCTCTCGGTTCTAACTGCTATTTTTGTGTATTTTTCTAAACACAGAACTATTTTCTACAGTTTATTGAAGATATGTATCTTTTTCTTTAATGATATGATTTTTATGGACTAAGTTTGTCTTCTCTTATTTTTAACTTGAATATGATGATCTCACAGTGCCAACAGAAATTTTTGGGAAATTTTCTGAGCTTCGTGCTATTTTCTACGTTTTCTATAAGATATGGATCTATATATTAAATAAGATGATTTTTATGGCCTAATTTTGTCTTCTCTTATTTTTCAGTCGAAGATGGCGATCTCCTGTTTCCAACGAAATTTTTTGCGTATTTTTCTGAGCTCGAGACTATTTTCTATATTTTCTAGAATATAAGGATCTTTATATTTTTGAAATTATTTTTGTTGCCTAATATTGTCTTCTCTTATTTTCCAGTTGATGATGGCAATCTTTTTGTTAAATGATGTGATTTTTTGGCATTATCTTGTCTTCTCTTATATTTCAGTTTAAGATGGCATTCTCCCGGTTACAACAAACATTTTTGCGAATTTTTGACATAGATGCAATTTTCTATATTTTTCGAGGACATGGATCTTTTTTATAAATAATATGATTTTTGGCCTAATTTTGTCTTCTTATATTTTTTAGATGAAGATGGCAATCTTCGGGTTCCTACTGACATTTTCGCAGATTTTCTAAGTTCAGAGCAATTTTTTCTACATTTTAGGGAAGATTTGGATCATTTATTAAATGATTTGATTTTTGGCCTAATTTTGTCGTCTCTTATTTTTTTCGTTGAAGATGATGTTCTCTTGGTTCTGATGGATATTTTTGCGGAATGGTTTTTAACCTAGAGGCTATTTTCTACATTTTCTGGAAGATATGGATCTTTTTATATATAATTTGATTTTTAAGCTTAATTTTACCTTATCTTATTTTTTAGATATATATGGCGATCTCCCGGCCCCGACGGACATTTTTGCGGTTTTTTTCCTAGCCACTGGCTATTTTCTAAATTTTCTGTAAGATATGTATCTTTAATTTAAAATATATGATTTTCTAGCCTAATTTTGTCTTCTCTTATTTTTCAGTTGAAGATGGTGATCACCCGGTTCAAACAGTCATTTTTTGCAGATTTTAATTAGCTCGAAGCTATTCTCTGTATTTCCTGGAAGATATGCATCTTTTAGTTAAATGATATAATTTTTTGCCTAATTTTGTCTTCTCTTATTTTTCAATTGAAGATAGTTATCTCTCGGTTCCAACGGACATTTTGCGGATTATTTAAGCTCGGGGCTATTTCTGTATTTTCTAGAAGATATGGATCATTTTATTAAATGATATCATTTTGGCCTAATTTTATCTTCTCTTATTGTTTAGTTGAAGGTGGCGATATTCCTGTTCCAACTTGTATTTTGGGGATTTTTCTGTGCACGAGGTTATTTTCTATATTTTATTGAAGATATGAATCTTTTTATTAAATGATATGATTTTAAGCCTAATTTTACCTTCTCTTATTTTTTCAGTTGAAGATGGCGATCTCCCAGTTCCAACAGACATTTTTGTCCATTTTTCTGAGCTTGGGACTATTTTTCTACATTTTCGTGAAGTTATGAATCTTTTTATTAAATGATATGATTATTTGGCCTAAATTTGTCTTCTCTAATTTTTCAGTTGAAGATGACGATCTCCCGGTTCCTACGGACATTTTGCAGATTATTCAGACATCGGGGCTATTTTCTAAATTTTCTTGAAGATATGGTTATTTTTATTAAATGATATGTTTTTGGCCTAATTTTGTCTACTCTTATTTTTCAGTTGAAGATGGTGATCTTCCGTTTCCAACGAAAATTTTTGCAGATTTTTCGAAGCTCAGTGCTATTTTCTACATTGTATGGAAGATATGAATTTTTTTATTAAATGATATGATTTTTATATCCTATTTTTTTCTTCTCTTATTTTTCAGTTGAATATTGCGATCTACTAGTTCCAGCGGACATTTTTGCTGATTTTTGTTAGCTTGTGGCAATTTTTCTTCATTTTATGAAAGATATGTATCATTTTATTAAATGATACGATTTTTTGGCCTAATGTTATCTTCTCTTTTTTCAGTTATATAAGAATCTTTATATTAAATAATATAATATTTATTGCCTAATTTTGTTTTCTCAGATATTTTTAGTTGCAGATGTCGATCTCCCTATTCTAACGGCCTTTTTGTGGATTTTTCTAAACTCTGAACTTTTTTCTACAGTTTATTGAAGATATGGACCTTTTTATGAAGTGATATGATTTTTATAGTTTAAGTTTTTCTTCTCTTATTTTTCAGTTGAATATGGCGATCTCCCAGTTGTAACGGAAATTTTTGCGGAATTTTTTGAGCTATGGGCTATTTTCTTCATTTTCTATAAAATATGGATCTTTATGCAAAATGATACGATTTTTATGGCCTAATTTTGTTTTCTCTTATTTTTAAGATGAATATGGCAGTCTCTCGGTTCCAACTGATATTTTGCAGATTTTTTTGAGCTCTGTGCTATTTTCTACATTTTCCATAAAATATGGATCTTTTTATTAAATGATATTATTTTTATGGCCTAATTTTTTTCTCATATTTTTTGGATGAATAGGGCAATCTCCAGTTTCCAACTGAAATTTTTGCGTGTTTTTCTAAGGTCGGGGCAATTTTCTATATTTTCTGGAAGATAAGGATCTTTATATTAATCGATATAATTTTTGTTGCCTAATTTTGTCTTCTCTTATTTTTCGGTTGTTGATGGCGATCTTTTTATTAAATGATATGATTTCTTGGCCTTATTTTATCTTCGCTTATATTTCAGTTGAAGATCACGATCTCTCGGTTCCAACGGATATTTTTGTGGATTTTTCTGAGCTCTGTGCTATTTTCCACTTTTTGGAAGATATGGATCGTTTTATTAAATGATATGATATATTGGCATAATTTTGTCTTCTCTTATATGTTGGTTGAAGATGGCGTTCTCTCGGTTCCAGCAGAAATTTTTGCGAATTTTTCTGAGCTTGGGGCTATTTTGTACACTTTCTGGAAGATAAGAATCTTTATATTAAATGATATGATTTGTATAGCCTAGTGTTGTCTTTTCTTATTTTTCAGTTGAAGATGGCGATCTTCCGGTTCCAACAGACATTTTTGCGTATTTTTTGGGCTTGGTGCAATTTTCTACATTTTATGGAAGATATATCACTTTTATTAGATAATGAGATTTTTATAGCCTACGTTTGTATTCTCTTATTTTTTCAGTTGAAGCTGGTGATCTCCCAGTTACAATGGACATTTGTGCGAAATTGTTTTGTGCTCCAGGCAATTTTTTATATATTTGGTATAATATAAATCTTTGTATTAAATGATATGATTTTTATAACCTAATTTGTCATCTCTTATTTTTCAGTTGAAGATGGCGATCTCCATGTTCCAAGGGCATTTTTGCGGATTTTTCTGTGCTCGTGGATATTTTCTACATTTTGAAAACTTATGGATCGTTTTATTAAATGATATATTTTTTGTCCTAATTTTGTTTTCTTTTATTTTTTAATTGAATATTGGGATCTCTCGTTTCTAAAGGACATTTTGCATATTATTCTGACTTCTGGACTATTTTCAAAATTTTCTGGAAGATATGTATCTTTTTATTAAATGATAATATTTTTGGCCTAATTTTGTCTTCCTTTATTTTTTCAGTTGAAGATGGCGATCTCCATGTTCCAACGGATTTTTATAAGGTCGGTGCTATTTTCTACATTTTTATAAATGATCTGACTTTTATAGCCTACGTTTGTCTTCTCTTATTTTTTTTCAATTGCAGAGGGCGATCTCCCGGTTTCAATGGACATTTTAGCGGATTTTTAGCTCGAGTCTGTTGTTCTACATTTTCAGAAAGGTATGGATCTTTTTATGAAATGATACGATTTTTTGGCCTAATTTTGTCTTCTCTATTTTTGAGAAGAAGATGGCAATCTCCCAGTACCAACGAACATTTTTGCGGATTTTTCTGAGCTCTGGGATATTATCTACAGTTTCTATAAGATATGAATCTTTATATTAAATGATATGATTTTTATAGCCTTATTTTGTCTACTCTTTTTCAGTTGTAGATGACGATCTCCCAGTTCCAACGGAAATTTTTGCATATTTTTCGAAGTTCGATGCTATTTTCTAAACTTTATGGAAGATATCAATTTTTTATTAAATGATATGCATTTTAGTTCCTACAATTTTCTTCTCTTATTTTTAAGTTAAATATTGTGATCTACTGGTTCCAGAAGAAATTTTACTGATTTTTGTTAGATTATGGCTATTTTTCTTCGTTTTACAAAAGATATGGATCATTATATTAAATGATATGATTGGTTGGCCTAATGCTATTGTCACTTATTTTTCAGTTGAAGATAGCGTTCTCACAGTTGAGGATATGGATATTTTTTAAAATGATATCATTTTTAGGCCTAACCTATTCTTCTCTTATTTTGCAGATGAAAATGGTGATCTCCCGGTTATAACTGACCTTTTGCGTATTTTTCTGAGCTCTGTGCTATTTTCTAAATTTTCTGTAAGATTTAATCTTTAGATTAAATGATATCACTTTTATGTTCTAATTTTGTCTTCTCTGATTTATTTGTTGATGATGTCGATCCCCCAGTTCCAACGACCATTTTTGCGGATTTTTCTAAACATGGAACTATTTTCTATAGTTTATTAAAGATATGAATCTTTTTATTAAATGATATGCTTTGTATAGACAAAGTTTGTCTTCTCTTAATTTTTCACTTGAATATGGCGATCTCGTGGTTCCAATGAATTTTTTTGCGGAATTTTTTGAGCTATATGTTATTTTCTACTTTTTCTATTAGATATGAATCTTTGTATTAAAAGATATGATTTTTATGGCCTAATTTTGTCTTCTCATATTTTTCAGTTGAAGATGGCGATCTCCCGTTTCCAACGGACTTTTATCCAGATTTTTTGAGCTCTGGGCTATTTTCTATATTTTCTTTAAGATATAGATCAATATAATAAATGATATGATTTTATGGCCTAATTTTGTCTTCTCTTATTTTTCAGTTGAAGATGGCGATCTCCTGTTTCCAACGAAATTTTTTGCGTTTTTATATTTTCTGGAATATAAGAAACTTTATATTTTTTAAATATGAATTTTGTTGCCTAATTTTGTCTTCTCTTATTTTTCAGTTGATGATGGCGATATTTTAATTAAATGATATGAATTTTTGGCCTTATTTTGTCTTCTCTTATATTTCGGTTGAAGATGGCGATCTCCCAGTTCCAACGGACATTTTTGCGGATTTATTGAGCTCCGAGCTGTTTTTCACATTTTTGGAAGTTATGGATAGTTTTGTTAAATGATATTAGAGGAGACAAAATTAGGCCAAAAATGTCCGTTGAAATCGGGAAATCGACATCTTCTACTGAAATATAAGAGAAGACAAAATTCGAAACTGGAAAATCGCCATCTTCATCTATAAAAATTTCTGTTGTAATCGGAATATCACCATCTTAAACTGATAAGATTTTTATATATCATTTCTGAGATTGGTACTATTTTCTACATTTTATGAAATATATGGATCTTTTTATTAATTAATATGATTTTTATAGCCTAAATTGGTCTTCTCTTATTTTCTAGTTGAAGATGGTGATATTTTTATTAAATTAGATGATTTTTTGGCCTAATTTTGTCTTCTCTTATATTCTAGTTGAAGATGGCGATCTCCCAGTTCCAATGGACATTTTCGCAGATTTTTTTGAGCATCAGGCTATTTTCCACTTTTTTGAAAGATATGTATCATTTTATTAAATGGTATGATAATTTGGCCCAAGTTTGTCTTCTTTTATTTTTCAGTTGAAGATGGCGATCTTCCGGTTCCAACGGACATTCTTGCAGATTTTTCTAAGTTCGGGGTGGCTCTTTTGTACATTTTCTGGAAGATAAGAATTTTTATATTAAATGATATGATTTTTATATCTTAATTTTTTCTTCTCTTATTTTTCAGTTGAAGATGGCGATCTTCCAGTTCCAATGGACATTTCTGCTAATTTTTCTGAGCTCCACACTATTTTCTACATTTTATTAAAGATATGCATCTCTATATTAAATGACAAGATTTTTGTAGACTAATTTTGTCTTCTCATTTTTTCAGTTGAATATGGCGATCTCCCAGTCCCCATGGACATTTTTGCGGATTTTTCTTAGATTTGTGCTTTTTTCTTACATTCTCCGGAAGATATAGGTTTTTATGAATTGATATGATTTTTGGCCTAATTTTGTCTTCTCTATTTTTCAGATGACGATGATGATCTCCCGGTTCCAACGAATATTTTTCTGAGCTCCGCGATATTTTCTACAATTTATGTAAGATATGAATCTTTATATTAAATGATATGATTTTTACCTACTGTTTCAGAGTGTTTTCTCACTACTAGGCGTTGACCGTGGAGAACCCGGTCAACGTGGTCAAGGGACCCGCTTTGGATCCCTCGGGGGCTTCGAATCGGTGCAGAAGGGGCGAGGGGAAGCCTCGGCCCTGGTTGAGACGCTCGGCCTCGGACAGACGCGCTCGGCCTCGGCTGGGAGGGGGACGAGGGGTAGCCTCAGTTGCCCGAGTAGATGCACGGCCGTCTGGTGGCGAGGGTGAGTCTCAGACCCGATTAGGACGCTCGGCCTCGGTAGGGCGTGCTCGGCCAAGGAAGGCTGAGGGTGAGGGGAAGACTCACCGTCCGGTTGATCGAGTGGTCGGAGAGGGGCGAGGGGTAGCCTCGGCCCGTTGGTCTGTTGTTCACCTGCGTAGACGAGAACGCTCGTCAGGGGGCCGGACCTTGGTTCCGGCCAAATCCTCTCCGATGCCTAAGTCAGATAGAGATCTGAGAAAGGAGGCCCGGTGGAGACGGTCCGACTCGTGAGGAGATCGTGACGGCGTCTCTCGGCGCGAGCGGGGGAGGAAGGAGATGAATTGGGGGAACGAGGTCGTTGATGGAGTACCTTAGGTTTTGTTACCTCAGATGCGGTCCCTTTCTTCGTCGTCTTCCTGGCCCTTTTGTAGAGCCCCGGCGTGATCGCCTCTGACCCACGTCCCACGTCCGCCATTGATCGTGCCCCATCAGTCCCCCCTTGCCGCCACTCTCTCCGCCCTGCCAGCACCTCCCCATTATCGCTCTTTAGTGGTCGCGCGTCCGGGGGAGTGGTTTTCGCAGGAGTGGGCGAGCGACCAACGGGTTATTGGGGCCGGGTCGGATCTGCGTTCGAGAAGGTCCCATGTAGGGCCTTTGTCGAATGGGCTTTGAGGACGCAGATGGGCTTTTGACCAGCAGTCGGGCTCCTGGGCTCGTGCTTTACGGGTCTCGGCCAAATAGGCGTAACAATTGCCCCCATCGGTCGGGTTGATCGGCCTTGGCCGGTTCGTCTCGGCCGATGTGACCACTGCCGATTGTGACGAGCTCGCCAGTCGATGCCGACTCATTTATTAATCGTCATCATGAGTTGGCCCGTTCGATGTTTTTAAGGCGCGGGTTCCGAAGCGCCGTCGGCCTTCAGATGCTGCCACGTGTAGCGGCAAGCTTATCCCCGCCGCTCGCGTAGTCGCCTTAAATTCGAGAAGCCGAAGGGTTTGTGAGCCGCCATTGGTGGGGTCGATCAGCCTCGGCTCGCTCGGATCACCCGTTATGCCTCCTGGGTTTCCGAGCGGTGCTTCAATCGAGGCGAGGCCATAAATGCAGGTCATGATGAGGCGGATCGATTGGTCTTCAACTGGCGCCAATTTCGGAACGCCGCCGACTCTTCGAGCCTCGCCACGCATTCTTGTCAGGCGCTTCGAATTCTCCCCTGGCGTATAAGATCCCCGGTTGTGTTGATCTCCACTTCTTCTTCGCTCCTCCCGGTATTCAGAGCCTTCAGCAACCCGGAGTTTCCCGTCGCCTTCGCTTCTTTGTCCTCTCCAAAATAGTCGAGAATAGGTAATTCCTCTCTTGCTTTCATCCTATGGCTGCTCTTAGGATAGGCGGTTCTGGCCGGAGGACGAGGGGTCCTCCGGAGTCCGGACGGGGCAAACCCCGGCTAGGGGAGTCTGGTTCCCCCGCCGGGAGTCGTTCTCTTCAAGATAAGGGGAAGGGGAAACTTTTTCCAGACTACGCCCGTGATGACGTGGCGTTGGCTGCCGTACGGCTTAATGTGCCCCCGGTTGTCCTCCGCACGCCGTCGAGGACCCCTCCTTCGGTGGCCGCGGAGATCCGGGAAAGATATCTCTGCTTCCCATACGAGGTTCGGGTTCCATTCGTCGACGAGCGGATTTGCCTCCCGAGGAGCAATGAGGTCGGCGTCTACGTCGAGATGTTCCACCTGGGTCTTCGCTTCCCGCTCCATCCCTTCTTCATCCAGGTCATGGAACATTTCACAGTGTCCCTGTGTCAGTTCACCCCATGTTCGATCGCGGTATTGACGGGTTTCGTAACGCTCTGCTGTACCCGTGGTCTGGAGCCGACTCTCCCCCTTCTCTTCTACTTTTACCAGGCCCAGACGGTCGGTCCGGGGTCATGGCTGCTACTCCGAGCTCGTTCGAGGAGGGAATGCCTGATCGGGTTACCCCGCTGGTCAGGGGATTGGAACTTGGATTATGTCTTCGTGGTCTTCTTGGGCGAGGCCCAGATTCTGACAAGCTGGGGCAGTTCTGTCCATTCTCGCCCGTCGTTAGTTCTCTCAGACGCCGACCGGGCAGCCGCTGCGCTTCTGTTGGCTCTTCCTTTGGAAACGAAGTCCATTTGGTCTTTGCTGGACGACCTACTCCTGAAGGCCGTCTTGTGGTCTCCGGGTAGGTCGCTTTTTCATCCCCGGATCGCCCTATGACTCATCCTGATTTCGGTCTCCTTTGCAGGGATGGCTGGCCGCGAATTCATCCGTGACGTTGACGAGCTGATCCGTCGTGGAGCCGCTCGGAGCCGAGGTAGTACCTCTGGAAGGGTGCCTCGGAGGACCGTTGAGGAGGAGGTGCGCCGAGCCGAGCCTGCCGTGGGTAAGGTGGTGGCCGCGCCTCCCGCCTCTTCTTCTGGCGATCCCCTTCCGGGGGGTGAGGATGGTGCGAGGCGGAAGCGTTCTCCTCCGGCGCCTTCGGAGCTCCACGGTGGAAAGAAGAGGAAGGAGGACGTGGATCCCTCCGGCCCGGCAGGTTCCGCGCTTCCCGTGGTGACCGCCGGGGATCCTTCGATAGCTCTGCCAGCCACCCCCCTCGCAGCGTCTTCGCCCGTATCACCAGGGGTCGGGGCCTTGTTGGCGAGCGACTTGGCTTCGATTGTCGTCCCTGGGAGTTCGATGTTTGCTGACCGAGCAGTGGCCCAGCAGGTTGCCGAGGTCTCCGTCCCTCCCCGGGACCGCAGCCTCCTCAAGAAGATCCCGGCCGACAAGATGTCGGATTCCTTGGTCTGGATCCTCCAACAGGTTCGGTTATCTTGCTATCCTCTCTTTCTCTTTATCCTCTTCTTAGCCCATGTCTCGTCTTTTCAGGGTTCAGCGCTCGCTGTGGAGTTGCAGTGTCGAGCCGTCCGCTTGAGGGAGATGGAGGAGTCTTCCATGAGGGCTCAGGAGCGGGCCGGGGCGGCCGAGGTGGCCATGATGGAGGCCCAGATGGAGTCTCGGCGCCTCGCCCTCCGTGTGGCTGCGTTGGAGGGGCAAGTGGGTGACCTTGAGGGAAAGCTAGGGGATGCTCATCAGTCGGCTGAGGAAGCGGCGGAATCGTTCCGTCTGGAGAGGGAGGAGCTTCAGAGGGAGCTGTCGGACCGGTGTCAGGTAATGCGGCTGGCGGAGGAGGTCGAGAAGGGCGTCGTCGAGACCCTGGGGAAGGAGATCTTCGAGGTTCTCAGGGGGGCCTTCGGTAAGTATATAGACATCATCGCCCCCCGGATCGTCGAAGTCGTCCAGTCTTCCTTCCGGGAATGTGCGGAACGTGTCCGGCAAGCCCCTCCGCCAGTCGAGTCCCCTCGCTCCGAGCAGGGCGAAGTGCCCGAGGATGTGTCCTCCCGAGCTCGGGCTCCTTAAGCAGTCCCTCCCAGCCTTATCCTCAAATTTTTAAGCATCCACTTCGCTTTGGGCCAGTCTACTTGAAATGGATCCCCGGCCCCCGCCCTCTCCTTCAGCCCCGCGGCCAACAATTGCTGGTTGCATGGCCGCTAGCTTGGGTCACCTACTCTGGGTCTTTTGTCAACCAATTTTGTTTTGTCGGTGTCGATCTGAACTCTGTCATTTGTCGTGAGTAGACTGTTTGTAGGGTGTTCCCTTCGCCTTGATCCCCTGTAAATAAGACGCATTTTTGTACTCGGGCTAACTATTATAAATGAAATCGACTTACTTGGAATTTTTGTGTACTTGGCGTTGTTGCCTTGTTCTTGGCTTGGGAATGGACGAAACTGGCGTTGGCTGGGGGTATTATCCCCAGACTTAGGGGCGCAGGAGTCGGTCAGCGAGGGCGAAGCTTCTCGACTTAGGACCGGTTGGCGTCCGTGCCTCCTGGGGAAACTGCCCCCCAGACTTATGAGCGCTGGAGTCGGTCGGCGAGGGCAAAGCTCCTCGGCTTAGGACCGGTCGGCGTCCGTGCCTGCTGGGGGAATTGCCCCCAGTCTTATGAGCGCTGGAGTCGGTCGACGAGGGCAAAGCTCCTCGGCTTAGGACCAGTCGGCGTCGTGCCTGCTGGGGGAGTCGCCCCCAGACTTATGAGCTCTGGACTCGGTCGGCGAGGGCCAAGCCCTTCGGCTTAGGACCGGTCGGCGTCCGTGCCTGCCGGGGGAATCGCCCCCAGACTTATGGGCACTGGAGTCGGTCGGCGAGGGCAAAGCTCCTCGGCTTAGGACCGGTCGGCGCTCGTGCTTTGCCGGGGGAGTCGCCCCCAGACTTATGTGCACTGGGGTCGGTCGGCAAGGGCCAAGCTCCTCGGCTTAGGACCGGTCGGCGTCCGCGTCTGCTGGGGGAATTGCTCCCAGACTTATGAGTGCCGGAGATAGTCGGTGAGGGCAAAGCTCCTCTTTCTCCTCCAGTGAGGCGGCGGTCCCCGGCCTTTTGCGTTACTGGCGACATGTCAACTCCGTCGGAATTTTAAATAAAGACAATAAAAAGAAGGCGTTTGTACTCTCATGGGTCCAGTTGGACCGGGACATTTGGAGGAAACGGAAAAGGGGAAATGAAGCCAAACAGAGGGATGTAAAACTAGATATCTCCCTCATACTTAGGCCGCCCCCCGAGGGGAAGGATGTTGCCTGCTCACTCTATGATGCGGAGGGGGCCTTGGATGGTGTTGATCTTCTTCCCCTTGTCCGGCTGTGTGGAGGTCCCTTCTCCATGGGCCGGCTCGTCGGCCTGATTCCTGGCGTGCCCTCGGCTCATCAGCTTCTCAATGTCCTTCTTCAAATGCCAGCAATCTTCCGTGTCGTGACCATCGTCCTTATGGTACTTACAGTACTTCTCCCTGTTCTTCCCGCCTCTTTTAGCCTTCGGCGGGGGGCGATCAGCTCGCTCTTCCTTCTGTACTTGGGCGAGAATGGCGTCTGGGGTGGTGTCCCTCGCGCTTTCCCCCCCGTTGCCTGTTCCTTTGTCTCTTTTCGGTCCGGTATCCTTCGGGGCTTGCTCGTCCGCCGTCGCCACGCTTGGTCCCTCGAGCGGTTTTTCCTGCATCCTCGGCCAAGGCCTCCTCGGTCAGCATAAAGCGCTCGGCCCTTGCCATGATCCCGGGGAGGTCCTTTGGGGGGTCGTTGTGCAGGGACTTCTTGAGGCCCCTGTGGCGAAGCCCTTTCTTAAGAGCCGTCTGGACCACCAGGTCGGGTGGGTTGTTCACGTTTAGCCTTTCCGCATTGAAGCGGCGCATGAACTGTCGGAGTGGTTCGGCCGGGCCTTGTACTATGTTGAACAGATGTTCAGCACCAGGTTTGATCAGCCTCCCCGCCATGAACTGTTTGCAGAACAACTGGGCGAGTTGTTCGAAGCTGTCGATGGAGCGGCCGGGCAGGCTGTGGTACCAGATCCTCACCGCTCCCCTGAGGGTAGAATAGAAGCCCCGGCAAAGCAGGTCATCGTCAGCTCCCTGGAAGGCCATGTCCCCCTCGTAGTCCATCACGTGGTGCGCCGGGTCTCCTATTCCATCGTACTTTCCCAGCATCGGGATCCGGAATCGGGAGGGGACCCGTGCGTCGGTTATTCTCCGTGACAAGGGGCATCGATCTTCGTGGATGCCTCCGGGGATGCGGTACTCACCTGCCTCTGGATCGACCGGGGGTGGGGGTACCACCGGCGCCAGCGGGGCTGGCTCCGCAGCCTTCGCCACGCTGGGGGCCGGGCTGTCCCGACGTTCCCGACTCCTCCTGCGGGAGCTCCTGCTCCGCCGCGATCGGTCTCTCGAGTGGTGTCGTTCGCTTCTCCTGCGGCGGGACGACCGCGATCGATGAGACGAGGCCGTCCTTGATTCGCCATCCGTCCCTTCGGTCTCTCTTCGGCTCCTTTCACGATTGGGTGAGGAGGCGCGTGACCTCGCCTGACGAGAGCCGGACAGCGTGAACCGACGCTCCATGTTCGGTTTCCGGGTCCCGTGGTCGTCGACCACGGCGGACCGCAAGTGTGGGGGACCCCCCGCCCATCGATGGCTGTCGTCCAACGTGCCTCCGTTAGGTGGCGCAGGGCCGACGAGCTGCTGCACTGTTGCGGCCAACGTCTGGAGGCTCGCATTGGTCTCCTGAGCTAGGGCGCGGAGCTGTCCCTGCGTGGCCAGTTCTGAGCCGCCGGCTTCTTCGGTGGAGAGGGTGGGGTGGTCGCTGACGGGTGTGTCCTCGGGATTGCCGTTTGTTGTGCCATTCCCCTCCTCTGGGATGGGGGGCATGCGCTTCCTCCCATTGCTGGCTCGTGCCATTGTTGGTGTGGTTTGCTTCTTCGTGGGACGGTTTCTCGTTCCCACAGACGGCGCCAGATGTTTCAGAGTGTTTTCTCACTACTAGGCGTTGACCGTGGAGAACCCGGTCAACGTGGTCAAGGGACCCGCTTTGGATCCCTCGGGGGCTTCGAATCGGTGCAGAAGGGGCGAGGGGAAGCCTCGGCCCTGGTTGAGACGCTCGGCCTCGGACAGACGCGCTCGGCCTCGGCTGGGAGGGGGACGAGGGGTAGCCTCAGTCGCCCGAGTAGATGCACGGCCGTCTGGTGGCGAGGGTGAGTCTCAGACCCGATTAGGACGCTCGGCCTCGGTAGGGCGTGCTCGGCCAAGGAAGGCTGAGGGTGAGGGGAAGCCTCACCGTCCGGTTGATCGAGTGGTCGGAGAGGGGCGAGGGGTAGCCTCGGCCCGTTGGTCTGTTGTTCACCTGCGTAGACGAGAACGCTCGTCAGGGGGCCGGACCTTGGTTCCGGCCAAATCCCCTCCGATGCCTAAGTCAGATAGAGATCTGAGAAAGGAGGCCCGGTGGAGACGGTCCGACTCGTGAGGAGATCGTGACGGCGTCTCTCGGCGCGAGCGGGGGAGGAAGGAGATGAATTGGGGGAACGAGGTCGTTGATGGAGTACCTTAGGTTTTGTTACCTCAGATGCGGTCCCTTTCTTCGTCATCTTCCTGGCCCTTTTGTAGAGCCCCGGCGTGATCGCCTCTGACCCACGTCCCACGTCCGCCATTGATCGTGCCCCATCAGTCCCCCCTTGCCGCCACTCTCTCCGCCCTGCCAGCACCTCCCCATTATCGCTCTTTAGTGGTCGCGCGTCCGGTGGAGTGGTTTTCGCAGGAGTGGGCGAGCGACCAACGGGTTATTGGGGCCGGGTCGGATCGGCGTTCGAGAAGGTCCCCTGTAGGGCCTTTGTCGAATGGGCTTTGAGGACGCAGATGGGCTTTTGACCAGCAGTCGGGCTCCTGGGCTCGTGCTTTACGGGTCTCGGCCAAATAGGCGTAACACCTACTTTTGTATACACTTATTTTCAATTGAAGATGGCGATCTCCCAGTTCCAATGGAAATTTTTGTGGATTTTTCGAAGCTCAGTGCTATATTCTACATTTTATGGAAGATATGAATTTTTTATTATGTGGTATGATTTTTATATCCTACATTTTTCTTCTCTTATTTTTTTTAGTTGAATATTGCGATCTACTAGTTCTAGCAGACATTTCTACTGAATTTTGTTAGCTCTGGGGCTATTTTTCTTCATTTTATGGAAGATATGGATCATTTTATTAAATGATATGGTTTTTTGGCCTAATGATGTCTTCTCTTATTTTTTTTCCCGTTGAAGATGGCGTTCGCACGATTCCAACAGAGATTTTTGCGGATTTTTAACCTAAAGGCTATTTCCACATTTTTTGGAAAATATGGATATTTTTATTAAATAATATGATTTTTGGCCTACTTTTATCTTCTCATATTTTTCAGACGAAGATGGCGATCTCCTGGTTCCAACAGACATTTTTGCCGATTTTTCTGAGCTCCAGGCTATTTTCACATTTTCTGTAAGATATGTATCTTTAGATTAAATGATATGATTTTTATAGCCTAATTTTGCTTTCTCTTATTTTTCAGTTTAATATGGCAATCTCCTAATTCCGATGGACATTTTTACAGCTTTTTATGAGCTTGGGGCTATTTTCTACATTTTATTGAAGTTATGGCTCTTTTTGATTAAATGCAACGATTTTTGTAGCCTAATTTTGTCTTCTCTTATTTTTTATTTGAAGATGGTGATATCCCCCTTCCAATGGACATTTTTGCGGATATTTCTGAACTTGGGACTATTTTTCTGTATTTTGGTAAGTTATGGATTTTTTATTAAATGATATGATTTTTTGGCCTAATTTTGTTTTCTCTTTCTTTTTAGTTGAAGATGGCGATCTCCAATTTCCAATGGACATTTTTACGGATTTTCTAAGCTTCTATCTATTTTCTAAATTTTCTGTAAGATATGAATCATTATATTAAGTGATATGATTTTTATATCCTAATTTTTTCTTCTCTTGTTTTTCAGTTGAAATTGCCGCTCTCCCGGTTCCAACGCCCATTTTTGCGGATTTGTCTAAAATCAGAACTATTTTCTACAGTTTATTGAAGATATGTATCTTTTTATATGATTGCTATGGACTAAGTTTGTCTTCTCTTATTTTTCAATTGAATATGGCGATCTTCCGATAACAACAGAAAATTTTGCAGAATTTTCTGAGCTCTAGGCTATTTTCTACATTTTCTGTAAGATATGGATCTTTATGTTAAATGATATGATTTTTATGGCCTAATTTTGTCTTCTCTTATTTTTCAGTTGAAGATGGCTATCTCCTGGTTTCAACGGAAATTTTGGCATATTTTTCGGAGCTCTGGTCTATTTTCTATATTTTCTGGAAGATAGATTTTTATATTAAATGATATGATTTTTATAGCCTAATTTTTGGCCTAATTTTGTCTTCTCATAATTTTAAGTTGAAGATGGCGATCTCCTGGTCCAACGGACATTTTTGTGGATTTGTATGAGCTCGGTGATATTTTCTATCTTTGATTAAAGATAGAAATCTTTTTATTAAATAATATGATTTTTATAGCCTACATTAGTCTTCTCTTATTTTTTTTCAGTTGAAGATGGAAATCTACCCATTCTAACAGGAATTTTTGCGGATTTTTCTTGGCTTGGGAATATTTTTGTAACTTTTCTGGAAGATTGGATATTTTAATTAAATGATTGTTATGAGTGAAGGAGGCCTTTGGCCTTTCCACCACTTTATCCCTCCATTATTCCCTATTTAGTTAGCATAATATGGACCTTTGGAATTCATACCCTTTGGTATTCCATATGATTGAATAAATAGAGGACTATGGCCTTGAGCCATGGTTACTCTTTCTTTTGAACTTTAGCACGTTATCAGCACGTATTCGCTCTTAAAATTTTTTTGAATATTTTTCATCTTCCCCACAAATTTCTCCCTCTTGCGAAGGAATCTTGTTGTTGTGGCCAAGCATTCGCGAGGATTAATTATCGACTCTTCGGTGCGGGAGCGAGGATTATATTTTTGGATCTAGGATTTTCTTGGCTCTTCCCAATGATCTAGAGGTATATTTTATTATCCCGTAGATATAGAAATAAAATTGTTTTCCAAATTAAAATGATTTTAGATGAATTTCCCTAAATTCATTTCCACTAATTTGGGTTTTTATAACAGATTTTTTAGAAAAAATAAATAATTTACACCAAAATCCCCCCAGAAGGGGGGACTTGTCCCTGTGTCAACCCCCCCCCCCCCCCCCCCCCCCCCCCCGTCGGGGGGCTCGGTCACCCCCACCGCCCCCTGTCGGGGGCTCTCCGGCGATGCCCCCCTCGCAAGGGGGCTCCTCCTACGTACCCCCCCGCTTCGCGGGGGGGGGGGGGGTTCTCCGGCGACGCCCGCCCGTCGGGGGGGGTCCTCTGGCGACGCCCCCCGTCGGGGGGCTCCTCCTACGCACCCCCTGCTTCGGGGGGGGGGGTTCTCCGGCGACGTACCCCCCGTCGGGGGCTCCTCCTACGCACCTCCCCCTCGCTTCGGGGTGGTAGGGTTCTCCGATACGCCCCTCGTAGGGGGCTCCTCCTGCGCACCTCCCCCCCCGCTTCGCAGGGGGGTTCTCCAGAGACGCCCCACTGTCGGGGGGGCTCTCTGGCGATGCCCCTTGTCAGGGGGCTCCTCCTGTGCACCCCTCCTGCTTTGGGGGGCTCTCCGAGGCTACCCCCATCGGGGGGCTCCTCTCTCTGCAGCGACCCCCCTATGTCGGGGGGTTTCTCCTTCCCGACGCAGGCGTCGCCACCCTGTCGGGGGCTCATTTCCTGTGCCACCCCCCCCCCCCCCCTGTCGGGGGGGGCTCCTTGCTCCGCCCCGGGGTAGATACCTAAAGGATTAATTTCTGCGAAGTAGGTCTCCTTGAAGCCGGCGAAATTGGCAGACTGAAATTGGGGATTTGGGAAGATGACGTTTTTTGAGGATTAGTGGAGATGAAATTGTTTTCAATTTCATTGTTTTGGGGATGTATCTATTGGAGATTGGGTAATATTATTTTCAACACTAAACATATGGGTCATTAGCCCATTAATCCATTTATTATAAGTAATAATATAGATTCTAATTGGCTGTTGAGCCTGAAGCCCGCATAAACCAATGTCATATTTTTAATTGGTTGTTGGGCCTAAAGCCCGCAACAAGCCTAAGGGCTTTTTATTGAAATATTTGGGTTATGTTATTTTTCTGATTAAAATATAAATTTAAACTCAAAATTTCTATTAAATCCATAAAAATATCAGAAAATACCGGGTTATTACTGGAAATTTTGAAAAATCTAGATAATTTGATGTGTTGCATTAATATTCATTTTGGGATGTTATTTGTTTTTTGGTCCATATTATATCAATAACATCACTAACTGCATAATTTGGATTAATTAGATTTTATTATTTAATAGTTATAGAAGGTCTTGAAATCGCTCTATCGTTAGTTATCTAACCTAACAATGCATGAAATGCCTCTACGTGGCCCAAGTAATTATTAAAATTTTTATATTTCTCCGATATATTGAGTGCGATGTTGATTAAATTAAATTTGATAAGCATGTGATGTTGCGTAATTATTTATGCATGTAGCATATATATAACTGCGTGGATGTTGTAAATAATTTAGTCTTGTGGTTTGGGATCGGCCATTTTGAGATACACCTTTTTATATTCCTCGCTTTTCTTTTCTGTTTTGAGAGGAATTGTAGTGAGGTTATAATGTAAAATGCCAAAAGATTGGAGCTCAGCCAAATTGAAGACAGAGATGAAATTCGCTTAATTCTTAGACCCAAAATGGGTTTCCAAATTATATTTTTCATTTCTTTTGTTTTTTATGGACTGTATTCGGACATTTTTGGACATTTTGTTTCTAAGGGTATCTGGCCGATCCCCACATGACTGTTTATTTACTTTGCGTGACTTTATTTTTCACAAATATTAATTCATGCGTATTTATTTGCATAGATAAATGGTAAAATTGGCTAGCGTCGATTTCGAGGGCCTTGACACAACAGGAAATAACTACCTGAGCTGGCGAGTGGACCTGAAGTTCCACTTGCGTTCAATGGCACTCCTTCACTCAATTCTAGCCCCTGCAGTGGCCGAGACAACTGCTAGTAAGGCCCCTGCAACGGCCCAAACAGCTGGCAGTTCTACTACCATTGTCTCCGACATGGATAAGGCCATTATCTATATCAGGAGACACATAGATCGGACCTTAAAGTCCGAATACTTAACGGTAGAAGACCCTCTTGAGTTGTGGACAGCGCTGGAGACACGTTATTGGCATCAAATTCAAGCCATATTACCACCTGCCAGTTATGAGTGGGAAAATCTCCGTCTTTAGGACTATAAGTCTGTTGCTATGTACAACTCAGCACTTCATAATATCACCTTACGCCTGAAGTTGTGTGGTGAAGAAGTCTCGGAACATTGCATGTTGGAAAAGACATTTATCTCGTTCTACGAGAAAGATGCAATCCTCATGCAATAGTACTGTAAATGCAACTTCACGAAGTTCTTTGATTTGCTCTCTTGCTTTTCAGGGCAGAGCAGAATAGAGACTTACTACTAGCCACTCATAATCTGCGCCCTTCTGGTACTGCCCCTCTCCCTGAAGCCTACCATGTTTCTCTCCAGAAGTGGAAAAACAAGAAGAATGCTAGAAATAACAAATGGAAAGCTGTAATAAAGCCAGCTAGAGCACCACCCCAGAACAACAATAACAAGAGGAAAAAAACTTCACATGTACAGTGCCAATTCCAAAGAAGAACTGGGAGGACAAATGACATAGATGTGGCATGACTGGACATTGGTCCAGAAACTGTCGCACTCCTCGCCACCACTAGGACCTGTATCAGGCGAGCCTGAAGCTTCCCCTGAAACAAACCTGGCGGATGTTCAAGCTCTAACCAAGTTCACTGCACAAGACTTCAAGAATGATGATCTGCTCAATTGAGCATTATCTTCTGTTTTTCTATGCATTTAAAATAAATATAGCTTCATCTGTAGTTTGCTTTGAATGAACTTTAATTTGAATTTCAATTTTCATTACTCAAATAAATTTTCACTTTGCTTAATATAGATGAAGTGTGAGTGCCTAGTGGACAGTGCTTCGACGTACACCATCCTTTGTGATCCATGCAATTTTTATAGATTAAACAAATATGACGGTCCTGTTATCACAATTTCAGGAATGTCCATAATCGAAGGATCTGGTGAAGCAATCATATTGCTCCCAAATAACACAAGACTCAAAATACAAAATGCACTTTTCTCTCTAAAATCCAATAGGAATCTCATAAGTTTCAAGGATATTCGTTTTAACGGGTATCACTTAGAAATTAGAGAGAAGAAAACATTGAATATATGTATGTGACTCGTCAAAAAGATGGCTAGAAGGCCATCTACGAACGATTTAAGGCACTCCCGACGGGTCTCTACCACACATATATTCACCCAATAGAAGCCAATATGACTGAGCACCAGAAGTGCCTTTCATTGCCCGAATTTCAATTCTGGCACAATAGACTTGGTCACCATAGATCAGCTATGTTGCGCTGCATCATCACTGAATCCCGTGGATATAATTTAAAGAAACAGAGGATTCTTCAAAAGGGTGAGTTTCCTTGTCCCCCTTGTTTTAAGGGAAAACTAATAACTAGATCATCCCTCCTAAAAGTGGGATTAGAGTCTCCTGGCTTCCTAGAGAGAATTCATCGCGACATTTACGGGCATATTCACCCGCAAGTGGCCCATTTTGGTATTCATGGTACTGATTGATGCATCTACAAAATGGTCTTATGTGTGCCTATTGTCCACCTGTAACCTAGCCTTCCCAAAGCTATTGGCACAAATAATTAGGTTGCGGGCTCATTTTCCCGATAACCATATCAAGAAATTACATCTCGACAATGCGGGCGAATTCACTTCTCAACTCTTTGAAGACTATTATCGGGTAACGGGTATCAAAGTTGAACATCATGTAGCACATGTTCACACCCAGAATGGATTAGCAGAGTCTCTTATAAAGAGACTCCAATGGATTGCACATCCATTGCTCATGCAATCCCAGTTGCATGTGGATGCTTGGGGCCATGCTATACTGCATGTCACATCGCTTATCAGGATAAGGCCCTCTGGTGGCCATATATTATCTCTGATGCAACTAGCATATGGTGCACCACCAGATATCTCTCATTTGAGAGTATTTGGTTGTGCGGTATATGGCCCAATAGCACCACCTCAGAGAACCAAAATGGGTCCTCGGCGTCGTCTAGGTATCTATATTGGGTTTAATTCGCCCTTTATTATTAGATACCTGGAACCTCTCACGGAGGACGCATTTAAGGCACGTTTTGATGACTGTGAAGTCGATGAGAAAACTTTTCCAAAACTAGGCACGCAGTCTAAGAAGCCTGACGCTTTTGAGACCATTTCTTGGGATAACAAGTCTTTGTCTCTATATGATCCACATACTAATCTGTGTGAAAATGAGATCCTGAAGATCCTTCACATTCAGAACACAGTACATTTACTACCAGATAAATTTACAGACAATCGGAAGATTGTTCGTTCACACATCCCTGCTGCCAACACGCCAGCTAGGATTAACATCCTCAAAGATGGATGCAATCCACCGACAGCAGAATTGGCTGTACCTCAATTGAAAAGAGGACGACCGATAGGTTCAAAAGATAAAGTTTCTCGAAAGAGGAAGATTTCTGGAGATATTATGATGATCCCTCTACAGGATGCTGAGCTCAGATCAGCAACCTTTCCCCTCCTTATTTCCCCTGTAGAGGAACCGATAGGAGAAATATCATTAAATTACGTACGTACTAGAGGGGTACTGGATAGATATAGCACAGTCGTCGACGATTATTTTACGTTCGCTATTTTCGTTCACGTCACTGAATACGACGACGACATCGAACCACGATCTCTAGCGGAATATAAACGCAGAGTAGATTGGCCAACGTGGGACGAGTCAATAAGAGTAGAGCTGGACTCACTCTTGAAATGTAAAGTCTTTGGACCAGTAGTCCAAACACTTGTAGGTGTTAAACCTGTGGGATATAAGTGGGTCTTCATTAGAAAAAGAAATGAAGACAATATGATCGTATCTACAAGGCATGCCTTGTATTGCAGGGATTTTCCCAAAGGCCGGGATTGTATTATGAAGATACATATTCCCTGGTCATGGATGTGATCACTTTCCGATTCTTGCTTAGCATATCATCTCTGGAAAGCTTAGAAATGCAGCTCATGGACGTTGTGACTGTATATCTATATGGCGAAATAAATAAAGAAATCTATATGTGACTTCCAGATGGGTTTAATTTACCCCCAGAGATGAAAGAGAGACCTCGGGACGTATTCTTTGTAAGGCTTCAAAGATCATTATACGGTCTTAAGCAATTAGGAAAAATGTGGTATAATAGACCAAGTGTTTTCCTTGCACAGCAAGGATTCATAAACAATGAAGTCTGCCCGTGTATCTTTATCAAAAGAATGAGAACATGATTTGTCATCGTCGCAGTATATGCGGACGACTTAAATCTTATAGGATCTCCTGCAGTGATTAATGAGATATCTGAAAGCCTAAAGCATACCTTCGAAATGAAAGACCTAGGCAAAACGAGGTACTGTCTTGGCTTACAGATTGAACACCTATGAGGTGGAATCTTGTTACACCAATCAAACTATACAAGGAAACTTCTAAGCAAGTTTGGAATGGAACAGTGTCATCTTTTAAGTACTCCTATGGTCGTGAGATCACTGGATGTTCATAAGAACCCCTTCCGACCGCTGGAAGAGGTGGAGGAGTTACGGGGTCATGAAGTACCCCTACATCAGTGTCATTGGAGCACTTCTATATCTGGCAAACTACATGCGTTCCGATATAGCGTTCGCAGTTAATCTTCTTGCCAGTCACAGTGCTGCACCGACAGAGTGCCACTGGAACAGAGTCAAGCATCTTCTACGCTACCTCCAGGGTTCTATAGATCTGGGACTATACTACCAGAGAGGTGCCTCCTCCCAGTTACTTGGTTATGCTGATGCAGTTTACCTATCGGATCCCCATACAGCAAAATAACAGACTGGTTTTGTGTTTACATACAGAGGAACTGCTATCTCATGGTGATCGGTAAAGCAAAACACAACAGCAACATCATCCAATCACTCTGAACTCATTGCGATCCACGAAGCAAGCAAAGAGTGTTTTTGGCTTCGCTCCGTCATCCAACACATCCTTGATACCACTGGCCTGAATGCTAGTGATGTTGAACCCACTGTCTTGTTTGAAGACAACACTGAATGCATTACACAACTCAAAAAGGGATACATCAAAGGAGACAGAACGAAACACATATCTCCCAAATTCTTCTGGACGTACGATCTACAAAAGAAGGAGGAGGTCAAAGTTTCCAGTCCTGCAACAACTTAGCTGATTTATTTACTAAGTCTTTACCAAGATGTATTTTAGTAAAACTTGTAAAAGGAATCGGTTTGAGACAGCTGAAAGACCTACAAGCCTGAAGCTTGTACGGATCAGGGGGAGTAACCTGTGGGTTGCACTCTTTTTCCTGAAGCTGTTGGTTTTTCTACTGGGGTTTCCACGGCTAAGGTTTTAACGAAGCAAACACGATTACTCTTGATCCAGAAGTATCCACCCTCTTAGCTTTATACGCTAAGACCAAAGTAATGGATGGATAAGGGGAAGTGTTATGAGTAAGGGAGGCCTTTGGCTTCCCCACCACTTATCCCTCCATTATTCCCCAATTAGTTAGCATAATGGGGACCTTTGGAATTCATACCCTTTGGTATTCCATATGATTGAATAAATAGAGGACCATGGCCTTGAGCCATGGTTACTCTTTCTTTTGAGTTTTAACAATGATATGATTTTTTGACCCAATTTTGACTTCTCTTGTTTCAGTTGAAGATGGCAATCTCCCGGTTCCAATTTACATTTGTGCGGATTTTTTGAGCCCGGGCTATTTTCTACAATATTTATAAGATATTGATCTTTATAGTAAATGATATGATTTTATAACATAATTTTGTCTTCTTTTATTTTTCAACTAAAGATTTTTGCGGATTTTCCTGGTTCCAAGTGACATTTTTGAGGCTATTCTGACCTCGGGGCTATTTTCTAAATTTTCTGGAAGATATGGATCTTTTTATTAAATGATTTAATATTTATCCTAATTTTGCCTTCTCTTATTTTTTTAGTTGAAGATAGCGATCTCCCGGTTTAACTGATAATTTGTCGGATTTTTCTGAGCTTGGCACTATTTTCTATATTTTTGTGGAATATATGTATCTTTTTATTAAATGAGATGATTTTTATAGCCGACATTTTTCTTCTCTTATTTTTCAGATGAAGATGGCGATCTACTAGTTCCAACAGACATTTTTGCAGACTTTTCTTAGCTTGGGACTATTTTTCTATATTTTCTATAAGATATGGATCTTTTAATAAATGATATGAATTTTGGCCAAATTTTGTATTCTTTTATTTTCAACTGAAGATTGCGACCTCCTGGTTCTAATGGACATTTAAATGGATTATTCTGACGTCAGGTCTATTTTCTAAATTTTCTGGAAGTTTTTGATCTTTTTATTGAATGATTTGATTTTTGGATCTTATTATTAAATGTATGATTTTTTTTGCCAAAATATTGTCTTCTCTTATTTTTCAGCTGAAGATGGCGATCTCCCAGTTTCAACGGACTTTTTTTGCGGATAATTCTGACCTCGGGCTATTTTTTAAATTTTCTGAAGATATGCATCTTTTTATTGAAAGATTTGATTTTTGGACTAATTTTGCTTTCTCTTATTTTTCGGTTGAAGATGGCGATCTCCCGGTTCTAAATGATATTTTGCAGATTTTTCTGAGCTCGATGTTATTTTCTACATTTTATGAAAGATATGTATCTTTTTATTAAATCAGATGATTATTTAGCCTACATTTTTCTTTTCTTATTTTTACATTGAAAGAGGCGATCTACTGGTTTTAACGGACATTTTTGTGGACTTTTGATAGCTTGAGACTAGTTTTCTATATTTTCTGTGAGATATGTATTTTTATGAAATGATATGATTTTTTGGCCTAATTTTGTCTTCTCTTTTACTTTGTTAAACATAGCCATCTCCCGGTTCTAACGAACATTTTTGCAGAGTATTCTGACCTCGAGGCTATTTTCTAAATTTCCTGGAAGATATGCACCTTTTTATTAAATGCTCTGATTTTTGGCCAAATTTTATCTTCCCTTATTGTTTAAGTTGAATATGGTGATCTACCGGTTCCAATAGACATTTTTTACTGATTTTTCCTATCCTGGGCTATTTTTTACATTTTATGGAAGATATGGATCTTTTTAATAAGAGACATGATTTTTGGCCTAATTTTGCATTCTCTTATTTTTCAGTTTAAGATGGTGTTCTCCTTGTTCCAACAGACATTTTTGCGGATTTTTTCGACATAGATGCTATTTTCTGTATTTTCTGGAAGATATGGATCTTTTTAATAAATAATATGATTTTTTGGCCTAATTTCGTCTTCGCATGTTTTCCAGATGAAGATGGCGATCTCCGGCTTCCAACTGACCTTTTTTGCAGTTTTTCTAAGATCGGTGCAATTTTTCTACATTTTATGTAAGATATGGAACATTATATTAAATGGTATGTTTTTGGCCTAATTTTGTCTTCTCTTATTTTTCAGTTGAAGATGCGTTCTCTCGGTTCCAAAGGATATTTTACGGAATTTTTGACCTAGAGGCTATTTTCTACATTTTCTGCAAGATATGGATCTTTTTATTAATAAATTTATTTTAAAGCCTAATTTTGTCTTCTCTTATTTTTCAAATTAAGATGCGATCTTCCTGTTCCAACGGACATTTTTGCAGTTTTTTCATAGCTACTGGGCTATTTTCTAAATTTTATGTAAGATATGTATGTATCTTTAGATTAAAAGATATGATTTTTCTAGCCTAATTTTGTCTTCTTTTATTTTTAGTTGAAGATGGCGATCTCCCGATTCAAACAGACATTTTTTACATATTTTACTAAGCTCGGAGCTATTTTCTGTATTTTCTAGAAGATATGAATCTTTTAGTTAGTTGACATGATTTTTTGCCTAATTTTGTCTTCTCTTATTTTTAAATTGAAGATAGCGATCTCTCTGTTACAATGGACATTTTTGCGGGTTTTTTGAGCTCGGATCTGTTTTCTGCATTTTCGGGCAGATATGGATCATTTTATTAGATGATATAATTTTTGGCTTAATTTCTCTTATTGTTTAGTTGAAGGCGACGATCTCCCTGTTCTAACGTGTATATTTGGGGATTTTTCTATGCTCGGTGCTATTTTCTATATTTTATTGAAGTTATGAATTTTTTTAAAAAATGATATGATTTTAGCCTAATTTTTCTTCTCTTATTTTTCAATTGAACATGGCGATCTTACGGTTCCAACGGACTTTATCGGATTTTTCTGAGCTTGAGAAAATTTTTCTATATTTTCTTGAAGTTAAGAATTTTTTAATTAAATGATATGATTTTTTGGCCTAAATTTGTCTTCTCCTATTTTACAATTGAAGATGGCGATCTCCCGGTTCCTACAGACATTTTTGTAGATTATTCTGATCTCGGGGCTATTTTCTACATTTTCTTGAAGATATGGATATTTTTATTAAATAATATGATTTTTGCCTAATTTTGCCTAATCTTATTTTCAGTGGAAGATGGCGATCTTTCGGTTCCAACGAAATTTTTTTGAGGATTTTTCGAAGCTCGGTGCTATTTTCTACATTTTATGGTAGATTTAAATTTTTATTAATGATATGATTTTTATATTCTACATTTTTCTTCTCTTATTTTTTCAGTTGAATATGGCGATCTACGGATTTCAGCGGACATTATTGCTGATTGTTGTAACATTGGGATTATTTTTCTTCATTTTATGAATGATATGGATCATTTTATTAAATAATATGATTTTTGGCCTAATATTATCTTCTCTTATTTTTCAGTTGAAGATGGCGTTCTTACGGTTCTAACGAAGATTTTTTTGAATTTCGTGACCTTGAGGCTATTTACTACATTTTCTGGAAGATATGGATATTTTTATTAAATAATATGATTTTTGGGCTAATTTTATCTTCTCATATTTTTAGATGAAGATGGCAATCTCCCGGGCCCGGCTGACTTTTTTTGGATTTTTATAAGTTCCAGGCTATTTTCTCTATTTTTAAGATATATATGTTTAGATTAAATGATATGATTTTTATTTCCTAATTTTGTCTTCTCTTATTTTTAAGTTGAAAATGGCGATCTACCAGTTCCAACGGATCTTTTGCGGATTTTTCTATGCTCCGGGCTATTTTCTATATTTTATTGAAGATAAAGTCTCTTTTTATTAAATGATATGATATTGTAGCCTAATTTTTTCTTCTCTTATTTTTCACTTGAAGATGTCAATCTCCCGTTTCCAACGGACATTTTTGTAGATATTTCTGAGTTTGGAACTATTTTTCTTATATTTTTGGGAAGTTATGAATTTTTTGTTAAATGAAATGATTTTTAAGCCTAATGTTGTCTTCTCGTTTCTTCAGTTGAAGATGGCGATCTCGCGTTTCCAACAAATATTTGTGCAAAGTTTTCTATGATCCGGGCTATTTTCTAAATTTTCTGGAAGATATGGATCTTTATATTAAATGATATGATTTTCATATCCTAATTTTTTCTCTGATTTTTTTGTTGAAGATGTCGATCTCCCTTATCCAAAGACCATTTTGCGGATTTTTCTAAACTCGAAAATATTTTCTACAGCCTATTGGAGATATGGATCATTTTATTAAATGATATGGCTTTTATAAACTACGTTTTTCTTCTCTTATTTTTCAGTTGAATATATCAATCCCCCGGTTCAAACGGAAATTTTTGCGGAATTTTCTGTGATCAAGGCTTCTACATTTTGTATGAGCTTTCGATCTTTATATTAAATGATATGATTTTTATGGCTTAATTTGTTTTCCTTTATTTTTCAAATGAAGATGGCGGTCTCCTGGTTCCAACGGAAATTTTTGCAGATTTTTCTAAGCGCTGTGCTATTTTCAACATTTTCCGTAAGATATGGATCTTTATATTAAATGATATGATTATTATGGCCTAATTTTGTCTTCTCTTATTTTTCAAACTAATAGGGCGATCTCCCATTTCCATGGAAATTTTTGCGTGTTTTTCAGATGTCGGGGTTTTTTCTATATTTTTGGAAGATAAGGATCTTTATATTAATTGATATGTTATTTGTTGCCTATTTTGTCTTCCCTTATTTTCCAGTTCATGATGGTGATCTTTTTATTAAATGATATGATCTTTTGGCCTTATTTTGTCTTCGCTGTTATTTCGGTTGAAGATGGCAATCTACCGGTTCAAATGGACTTTTTTGCCGATTTTTCTGAGCTTTGGGATATTTTTCACATTTTTGGAAGATATTTATCGTTTTATTAAATGATATCAAGGAAGACAAAATTAGGCCAAAAATTTTCATTGAAACCGAAAAATTCCATCTTCAACTGAAACATAAGAGAAGACAAATTTCGGAACCAAGAAATCGTCATTTTCATCTATAAAAATGTATGTTGTAATCGGGAAATCGCTGTCTTCAACTAATAAGATTTTTATATATCATTTTCTGGGCTTGGTGCTATTTTCTACATGTTATGAAAGATATGGATCTTTTTATTAATTGATATTATTTTTATAGCCTAAATTTGACTTCTCTTTTTTTCCAGTTGAAGATAGCGATCTTTTTATTAAATGATATAATATTTTGGCCTAATTTTGGCTTCTCTTATATTTCGGTTGAAGATGGCGATCTCCCGGTTCCAACGGATATTTTTACGGATTTTTCTGAGCTCGGTTTATTTTCACCTCTTTTGGAAGATAAGTATCATTTTATTAAATTATAGTATTTTGGCCTAATTTTATCTTCACTTATATTTCGGTTGAAGATGGCGATCTCCCGGTTCCAACGGACATTTTTGCGGATATGTTTGAGCTCGGGCTATTTTGTACACTTTCT